>OX457037.1:17753038-17775538 GCA_949752735.1 Lumbricus terrestris | reverse complement strand
ACGATTCTGCTTAGCATATAGTCACTATCAGCGATGCCTGCTAATATTCTAACAATACATATAGGCCTACATACAGGCATGCATAGACCACATGCATATACAGAAAGAAGGACATAAAGAAGAACAGAGAACTGAGAATTAGATAGAGGGACACACAGAGAGACATAAAGAGTGATAAATAGAAGGACAGACGGATTGACAAACAGAGGGACAGACGACGCGTCGAATGGAGGACCAGATGAAGGGACAAATACAAGGACGGATATAGGGTCCATGGGATTGGAAACTGGAAACGGATGGGGGAGTTAAAGAGAAAAACGCCGCGAGCAAAACGACCGACTGCGAGATGGATGGCATTAGTAATAACCAATGCCATGACGGGAGATTGATTAATCTAGCACGCGGATGAATCTACTGATGCACTCGGCGGAATGATACTCTATAATATAGTTCGCTTGCGTGCAATCGTCGCGCAATCGTCTCTTGCGAGTTGCGGCTCGTACACAGCAGTTGCAATATTATCGGACGTTTGCTTGACAAGCAGATAATATCCAACGCTGGTTTTAACCCAATCGGAACTATCAAGTGCTATCCATTGCGAGATTGAACCGCATATGAGACACGCAAGGAACTAAGATGATGATTCTATGAAATCTAGACCAATGATTCCTGCTACGAAATCGCCAGGCCTAGTGAGAGATTGCGGAACTGAATTGTTATAGACCTAGACAGAAAATGGTGTGAGTTGTTAAGTCTATGTTGAGTGAGTAATAGATCGCTGGATAATGTCTGAAAGAAGTAATTGCATCTTTTGATAGGCACATTTGTCTCGTGATCTGTTACTGAACTGCGTCAAGGATAGAAACGATTTTGACAGCCAATAATTACTGCAACGTCGTAAGCGGATTGAGACGATCTTAGGCAATTGTATCAACTATAATTGTATGTCGCTGCTTGTTTAGCCTGTTCTCTGTTGAAGAAGAAGAGTTTGGAGATCCTTCATTCGTAAGTTTTAAATCTAATTTTATAAGTTGAAATCTAATTTCAATCGCTTATTTCCTCAGCATCTTTGTCGTAATTCATAAGTCATTGCTTCAGGTTAAGACATCAAATTAAGCTTACATGACAGCATTACAGAATGAGTTTAACGTTCACAGCTATTTGACATTTAATGCAAATAATTATTAATATAGCCAACATTATCTTGCATATAGGCAAGGTATTATTCTGATGTATATTCGTTTATGAAATGCATTATTAAGACATTTCAATTTTTTTGCATATTAGTAATGGAGTCTCCTTCTGTCCAGCACAGCGACATCATTGTGTAGGCTATCATCCCCATCTTTTTTGCATCTGTCAGCCAGAGTTTCTATGATTTCTCGGTTTTATTTGGCTTAGAGCAGGATTTTCTGTCAAACCAGGCAAGAGCTGAGAGAGTGCAAAAGCAGCGAAATTGTCACATAAATCCTTTGTTCTCACATCTCGCTCACATAATAAGTATGACACCGAATTCCTCTCTGCCGGTGACACGAAACGGAGTATCCCTCCCTGAAGGCTATCCGGGATGATGAATTAATACGGGGGATACTCTATTTCGTGACACCGGCCCTCCATGAATTAGTCATTCCAAGCAGCTACAGTGAGTAATGAAGGAAGAGAGGAGCAATGAAATCCTAAAATCTATTTAACTGGGGATGGGGTAGACCGTAGGACATAGCGAAGGAATAATTCACGAGGGAGATGTCAAAGGCTTGGCGTTGCCATCAATAATTTCTTGATTTATAATAATTAATATCCTGTGGGGGCGAGGGAACATTTGCACCACATAAATCCTCAGATCTGAGCTTTAGGCAGGAACCTTAAAGACTGCACATCAATTGTCTGAAAAATTGATTAAAAAGAGGCAAATTTTAAGACAGTGTAGATTTAATTATATATTTATGGGTAGATGGATGGATGACTATTAGGGTGGAGTGAAAAACACGAATATTAGAAATCGAAAATCCGTTAGCAATAAAAAGTTGTCTTATGGTATGGGGTCAAGAAATATCAAAAAAGTTTTGAAAAATATTAATGTCTTCCTTTGCCCCCAGAGGGCCAAAGTTTCGAAAATTGGAGTTTTTTGAGAAAATTGCAGGTTTTCTTATGAAATATTTTTAGTGTAAAATAATTAACCACCAAGCAATACATCGTTGGAAAGAGCTCTTTAAACTGAGTAAAATCATATCTTAATTTCAAGAATATTCGCATATTTGTAGGAGATATTAACTTTTTAAGATACCCCACGTTCGCGACATGTCGCTCTGCATGAAAATGGTAAAACACTAATAACTTTTTTATCCTTTGCGATATTTCAACTTGTAATATGTCATTCTATTCAGTTTATGACAGTCTATCTGACGGTGCATTTAAACTTATAAGAACCTTCCATTAAGAATTTAAAAGCTCATGAAACCCTACAAAAATGAGAAAAACTAAAGGAAATGTCCTCAGAAATTGCAAAACTTTGAAAAAAGTGTAGATAATTTTTTACGTTGCAGCCTGCAAATGCACCACTGAGAATTGCAAATGTACCAAAGCCAGAAAGGTTCCAGGAGAGGAACAAGAGTCCTACATGATCAACAGACAATTAGAGTTATGACGATTAGCCGTCAGGATAAGATTATATCAACTTCACTAAAGAAGCGGCATGATAGAAAGAGAAAGGAGACCATGCGCCTATAATATGTCGTAAACGTCTGGATTTCGTCAACGAACAAGCATTAGCAGACAGCAGTGTTCAAAATAATGAAACGGACAGTGAAGTAAATCCAGTAAAGTGTAAAATCTTGCCAGAAGATGAAACCATGGATGTGTCAGAAAAGTCAAGACGTATAGTATAGGCATACCTACCGTAATGAAACTAAGCAAATGAGAAAGATTGTCGAAGCTGTCCCGACTCTGTGACCGATATGGAACATCGGATATAGCAGGGGCGGTTATTCCAAATGCTGTACTAGAAGACCTTGGTATTCCAACGAGTGCTATTTTTCTAATTTCAGTGTTCTATCTTTGCGACCATCAAAGTACAATGTTTCAGTTGAATCCATTATTTCAACTTCCTGCATTGCATTAATTCTGTCTAGTGATTCTTTCACACGTCGAAGCTCATAGCAATCGATCACATGTTTTGATTCGATGTGTGAAAGAATACCAAGGTCTTCTAGTAGCCTACAGCATTTGGAAAAACCGCATCTGCTCTATCCGATGTTTCATATCGGTCACAGAGTCGTGACAACTTTGACAATCTCTTTCTCATTTGCTTAGTTTAATTAATTTTGTGAAGTAGGCCTATACCCGATAGAGTAATGGATAACACCCTGGCCAAGAGTGCGAGAGGTAACGAATTCGAGCCTTCGCTGGGACGACAGCTTTGTATAGGTGCTATTAGCGCCGATTATTGCAAGCTGTCTGTTAAGTCAGTAGGCTATAGTTAAGATTTGTGTATTCTGTAATCTGAGTTCCTGTAAATATTATTGTTTCAACTGCATATCGTCATAACTCTAATTGTCTGTTGATCATGTAGGACTCTTGTTCCTCTATTGGAACCTTTCTGGCTTTGGTACATTTGCAATTCTCAGTGGTGCATTTGCAGGCTGCAATGTAAAAGATTATCTACACCTTTTTCAAAGTTTTGCAATTTCTGAGGACATTTCCTTTAGTTGTTCTCATTTTTGTAGGGTTTCATGAGCTTTTAAATTCTTAATGGAAGGTTCTTATAAGTTTAAATGCACCGTCAGATAGACTGTCATAAACTGAATAGAATGACATATTACAAGTTGAAATATCGCAAGGGATAAAAAAGTTATTAGTGTTTTACCATTTTCAGGCATAGCGACATGTCGCGAACGTGGGGTATCTTAAAAAGTTAATATCTCCTACAAATATGCGAATATTCTTGAAATTAAGATATGATTTTACTCAGTTTAAAGAGCTCTTTCCAACGATGTATTGCTTGGTGGTTAATTATTTTACACTAAAAATATTTCATAAGAAAACCTGCAATTTTCTCAAAAAACTCCAATTTTCGAAACTTTGGCCCTCTGGGGGCAAAGGAAGACATTAATATTTTTCAAAACTTTTTTGATATTTCTTGACCCCATACCATAAGACAACTTTTTATTGCTAACGGATTTTCGATTTCTAATATTCGTGTTTTTCACTCCACCCTAATGACTATTGCTTAGCTAGACAGTCCTTGATATGCTTACAGATATTTATGTCGATAGGTGGATGGATAGATTCATTGTCAGATAGATTAATGGATGGATAAATGAAGACGGATAGGTGAATGAATAGATAGATGGAAAGCTAAATTGCTGTAGGCCTAAATAGGCCTACAAAGTCATTTAATGCTTAATTAATTTTTCTTGCTATTATTTCGCACTCAACGGAATCCTAATCTGCTTGAAACAAGTGCATGCGACCTACTCTTCGGGTGAAAGGTGGAATCGGCCGCACAGCAAGTGCGCGAAGACGCTGTTGGCATTGTGGGCTATTATTCCGTCCTTGAGTTGCCGTCTAAAGTCGCCCAAATTTCTGCATCTATAGCAGAGCCCTGCGCCGACATGAGAGTGTCGGCGGCGGCGCGCCGGTCATTTTTGGTCGGCGGCGGTGGCGCGCCGACAAACAAAAATCGGCGGCGGCGGCGCCCTCAAAATGTCGGCGTCGGCGGCGCAGCGCGGCGTCGTGGAATTACTGCTCCAGCGTCGCATAATTATTTTGAATGTTGTTTCACAAGAACCCTATATTATCAAGATAAGCGTGTTCAGCCATTATTTTGGCAATTATTTTGTCTTTAGTCAGCATTGATTAGAAACAATTATTCCCTGAATTAACGTTCAATTACAAAACTCTGCAAAGGCTTGATTAAGAAAAACACATGACAACGTTTTCAAATTCAGGCCGCCAGCTTACGTAACCTACTAATAACACTTGAAGGACTGTTTGTGCGGTGGCGGCGCTACCTGCCTATTTTACTCTTGACCTGCCTCATGACCCGTCAGCAATTCTAAAGGCCCATTCTTCTTGACGCGACCTGCTGAAATTGTATATCTGCATGCATGCAAACATGCATAAATACATACATAGATTATATGCATACATGCATACATACATACATACATACATACATACATACATACATACATACATACATACATACATACATACATACATACATGCATACATGCATGCATGCATACATACATACATACATACATACATACATACATGCATAGATACATACATACATACATACATACATACATACATACATACATACATACATACATATATATATGCATACATACATACATACATACATACATACATGCATACATACATACATACATACATCCATACATACATACATACATACATACATACATACATACATGCATACATACATACATGCATACATACATACATGCATACATACATACATGCATACATACATACATACATACATACATGCATACACACATACATACATACATACATACATACATACATACATACATACATACATACATACATACATACATACATACATACATACATATTACATACATACATACATACATACATACATGCATACATACATACATACATGCATACACACACGCATACATACATGCATACATACATACATACATTTATACATACATACATACACACACGCATACATACATGCATACATATTACTGTGTTTGCGTAGAAATATTTATCTGCCACAAAGTGGGAGTTATCATGCAATCTTATCAATAGATGAGGGTTCATGCAGTTTTTTTTATATTATTTTCCCTTGTCAAAGCACACTGAGTAGTAAACTTGATCAGAATTCACCACCTTTTGATTTTCGGCCAATAATCCGAACGACTTCCAAGCGAAACTCTTAGCATCTTCTTTAAATCTAAAAATTGCTATGTAGGTCTACAAGTCTTTCGATCTAAGCAGGCCAAGTCACCATAAGTTACACTTGTTTTGTGCGGAAATGTTTTTATTTTTCCTAATCTGATCCCATTTATGAGACGTTGCTAAAATTGTTGACAAAATAGGATCTATTGACGCCAATTGCCTAACATTACTCCACTGTGCATATAGACAAGCCTATTAATGTTCGAAAGCTTAATTAATCACCAATTTCACATAGGTCACGTACAGCGTAGGAGTTAAGACACGACCAATCGCCTGCATAAAATTGCAGAGCGCCACCTCTTTGCAACATAATAGTAACGTGCATCCTAATACTAGAGGGCTAACGTGTATCCTAATACTAGCGGACTATCAGAAAGGAACGCACACACGGCATAGCCTTTACTTAGGCATACCTGAAGTTCTTTTTACCTTTGTTGATGCCATAATTCAAATCAAATCACAAAATCCTCAAAATTTTAAACGTTAAGCGCACTGTTCGAAAAGTCCAAACGAATAGGTAGCATCATAGGTTTCATAGCATTGATACAAAAACGGTGTTGCCAGAAAAAATCAAAGTATATAAGAGAAAGATTCTATTTTCATTGACGCAGCAATTTTTCATGCAACAGATGAAATGCAACGAAAAGAAATAACCAAATCCACGTGGCATCGGCGGCGCGCCGACAAATTTTCGGCGGCGGCGGCGTCGGCGCGCCGACTCCAAAAAATCGGCGGCGGCGGCGCCCACAAAGTGTCGGCGGCGGCGGCGCGGCGTGGCCGGCGCAGGGCTCTGATCTATAGGACCAGAGACTAGACAGTCTCGATCTTAGGCTACACGAGTTTCTGATGTTGAGTAGGACTTTCTGCTGAATTTCTTAAAGAGTCGATGACGTTCGGTGTATGTTATTAAGCAGCTTTTCTTCTGTGAATTGTTCTGAGACGGAGGGTTAGTGAATGATAAGTATTCAGCGGTCTGCCTTAGTCATTTTGCTGCTCGCGCGTATGAGTCACTTTAGTAGCCTATATATGCTTCTTACACTCTCTCTCAGGTTTACACGGCCTATCAGCTCATCATATACGTTCAACTTCTGAGAAAACGCTTCTATCATCTTCGTCACATTCGCGTAATACGCTTACGACTCTGGTGATGCCGCTTGTTCTGGCTTCAATTCTCGTACAAATCAGCTACAATCTGCTTTAAAATGCTGGAGATGGTCTAAGCTGTAGCATTAGGCTACTTAGGTCAGGGCATTTATCCAGTCTCGTGCGACGAACTTCTTAGTGTTGTCCATGCGAAAGCGATTCAAGTCTAAGATCGTATATATATATATATATATAATTATATATATATATATATGCATTCCGAGAATTTATATAGCGCATCCTTAAAACCTACTTAGATGCGCTCCCAGCCCATCCGCAGCTAAAAGCAGGATTTGAGCATCTTACGAAAATCAGGCGCGTTTAGTCTAGGCGTCAATCACAAGCCAATAAGGAGGTCATTGTCTTAACGGCGTAGGCTATACCAACACCTGTCACTTATGACATCATTGACATGAAACCTATAATTCAGATAGAGTCTATATAATTATAGACACGGTCTATCGAAGATTGAGTTTTTCCTTCAATATCTACGAGAGGGAAGAAGGTTTGACCGGACACCATGGCAGAGAAGACGGAGAACAATAATTAGAGCAAGGTAGGTGTAGACAAAACGAAGAGAGAGAGAGACTGACAGGCAGACAGACAGACGGACAGACAGAGAGGTCGTATTTGAAAGACGTGATCGATAAACTTTATGATCAATACCATTTGTATAATATTTTTTGCGAGAGAGGAACAGAAATACAGAGAGAGAGACACACACACAGAGAGAGAGGCGCGCACTTAGACATCCAGAGTGAGAGAGAGAGAGAGAGAGAGAGAGAGAGAGAGAGAGAGAGAGAGAGAGAGAGAGAGAGAGAGAGAGAGAGAGAGAGAGAGAGAGAGAGAGAGAGAGAGAGAGAGAGAGGCTGGGTCAATTCAACTCTATAGACCTGCTGTTCACACGTGTGCAGTGAACACATCAAGTCTGAAACATTCATCGACCCACAAGAGAAAGTGACAGCCGCTCTCGAACAAATATCTTTGGATATTTCGGACGTCTTAGACTAGCGCTGTAATTTATGTGACCAACATTGAAATGCTGGGTGTTAATGATGAAAGATGTTTTTAAGTTTCCTTAACGCGGCAGTCGGGGCGGAAGATACCCTTTCATTCCCCCATTCCACGCATAGAAGTTCGGAGATTACGAAATAATTTACATGTACATGTACATGTATATGCTCGTGGGCAGAGTTTGGTTTCCGTTCTTGGAGGGGCTAAATTTGTTGGGGCTGATACTCGGTCCAGAAAAAAAGACACAATTTTTCCGGCCCAAAAAAGTTGATGACCTTTTTTTAGTCGTTCGTATGTTTCGCGTGGGGGCTGGACCCGAGAAAAGATACAATTTACACGGTAAAAATGACTCTGGGTCTTCTTGGATGGCTTAGTCCCCCTAGCCCCTGATAAGCTCCGCCCATGTATATGCTAGGCCTAGCTGGTTATCTTCGAGTGGCACGGTCGTGCCATTCGACATTGTATCCCATATCTAGCAACACTGGCTCATTACATTCCGGCTGTAGCAACATGCATTGAATTTTGAATATAATAAGGTAATAAGACACGACAATCAGCAGGAGATCAACAAAAGTCCACTGATGGGCATTGAGCAGTCTTACACACTTAGCCTTCGTAAAGAATCTCCGTTGCGTTGCTCATCATCCTAAAGAACAGCATATTACTTTCGTCTCTCGTCCGCTTGCACTCCCTTCTGTTACTTTCCAACGGAACTTTTCAAGCCACCCCATCCTGATTCTCTCCTGCGCCATACACACGACCACCATAAACCAGTCACCTCCGGTCGGCACAGAAGGGTGTATTTGTAATGTAATGTAATGTAATGTAAATCTTCGAGAATTTCTCAGCGCCCACAAAAGCCACGTCAGGGAGACCAGCTTATTCACCGGCGCTATATCAAATCAAGTCCGCAATAGCCAGAGCTGCCGTTTTCGTTCCGGTGCCAGGTCAAAATCCGGGGAGGTCAAGCCGAGGAGACAGCGTGGTGCTACGGTGGTTGTCGGTGATGGTGGTGGTTGGGTGATGGAACTTGATTGGGATCTGGATAGGATAGGTTGAAGAGTTCGGTTTTCAGTCGTGAATGGAATGCAGCAGAGGAGAGTGCAAGCGGAGGAGAGGTTGAATTTGGAGGTGAGACTGCAGGAGAGATAGGAGGGTGAGCGAACAGGCGGAGGTATGTTGGGAGTCCGTTCCAAAGAGCTGGTGCAGCATAGACTAAGGAGCGGTCGCAGAATTTCAGAGAGGATGATACTGGAGGCCGAGAGAGAGAAAGATATGATGATGAGCGCGTAGACCTGTGCGGTTGGATGGTGATTAGTTGACGAATGTAGGAGGGCTGAGAGGTTTGAAGAGCGTTGTAGGTTAGAGAAACAATTTTGTAATGGATGCGCTGAGAAACTTTTAGCCAATGAAGAGACTTGAGAACAGGGGTTATGTGGTGATGTTTGGGAGTCTTAGTGACTGCGCGGGCAAGAGCATTCTGGATATTTGGTTCCATTCGTACGAATTTAAAATATATGCAGAATCGAACCTTTCCCGTGGTAGGCCCAGTTGTTTGGAATGGGTTGCCCAGGAGTTACGTCTGCGTTTTGGGGATCTCACTGAAGCATATTTTATTCAACTTCTAATACTTTACTTTTTGCCATGCTAGAATCAGGAGCGCTTCTGAGTAGTTCCTTTGAAGAGGCGCTATAAAAACTCGTGAATTAATTAAATAGTCAACGATTTCCACTGTTGAAACCATGCTGTCTTATCGGATTGACCTTCCCCGGATTCCGACCTGCAATCCGAATGGACAAAGCAATCTGCCATGGTTATTGCAGATTGGATTTGATATTGCGACTGTGATAAGCTGGTCTCCCTGGCTTTTGGTAATTTCTGATTGATTTGACGTTTAACTTCATCCTTCTCCACATGCAACTTCTCCATTCTCCTTGTCTCGTGCGTCTCCGCTTAGCAGTAGTAACGTAGAGGAGACATAAGGACGTAAGGACGTAAGGACGTAAGGACAAGGACGAAAGGCTGACGGATTAGGGAAGACGCAAAAGATAGATAAACGGACGGAGCGGGAAACAAAGATTATTCCAAAAGCGCTGCGTCTAATAAGAGAGCTTGTCTAGAAGTAGACAAGTAGTAGTAGTATAGTAATACTCATTCATTCACTCATTCATTCATTCTGAGAATATATATAGCGCCTCTTCAAGTTATATACTCAGAGTAATAGTAGTGGTAATAGTAGCAGCAGCAGTTGCAGTTGTTGTATTAATAATTTAATAGTAGTAGTAGTAGCATAAGAAGTAGTAGTAGTAGTTGTTGTTGTAATGGTAGTAATAGTAGTAGTAGTAGTAGTAGTAGTAGTAGTAGTAGTAGTAGCAGTAGTAGTAGCAGTGGCAGTAGCAGTAGTAGTGGTAGTAGTAGTAGTAGTAGTAGTAGTAGTAGTAGTAGTAGTAGTAGTAGTAGTAGTAGTAGCAGCAGCAGTAGTAGTAGTAGCAGTAGTAGTAGCAGTGGCAGTAGCAGTGGTAGTAGTAGTAGTAGTAGTAGTAGTAGTAGTAGTAGTAGTAGTAGCAGTAGTAGTAGTAGCAGTAGTAGTAGCAGTGACAGTAGCAGTGGTAGTGGTAGTGGTAGTGGTAGTGGTAGTAGTGGTAGTAGTGGTAGTAGTAGTAGTAGTAGTAGTAGTAGTAGTAGTAGTAGTAGTAGTAGTAGTAGTAGTAGTAGTAGTAGTAGTAGTAGTAGTAGTAGTAGTAGTAGTAGTAGTAGTAGTAGTAGTAGTAGTAGTAGTAGTAGTAGTAGTAGTAGTAGTAGTAGTAGTAGTAGTAGTAGTAGTAGTAGTAGTAGTAGTAGTAGTAGTAGTAGTAGTAGTAGTAGTAGTAGTAGTAGTAGTAGTAGTAGTAGTAGTAGTAGTAGTAGTAGTTGTAGTAGTAGTAGCAGCAGCAGCAGCAGGCAGCAACAGCAGCACCACTAGAAATAGCAGTAGCCGTAGCAATGGTAGTAGCAATGCTTAATGACAGACGGCATCACTGAAAGACAAAATAACAGCAATAGTCAAACTCAATGAACTACAATGACTTTCAAGTGATTGATGCACAGGTCAAAGGGGAGCACTCCAAAGGATCGCATGGATCCGCTGTGACTGGATAACATTTGGCATTAGTAACATTGCACAGATGAAAATAATGTTCTATACTGCATGGAAATGAATTAAATGGCGAATGGATTAAGTATGGTAGACACAGAGATTAAACAGTCTAAGTAATTTGCGATTAAACATGTTGAGAGTGGGTAGTCTACATGTGTATCGCACTTTGGAAGATTATTCCATATAAGAAAACCTTAACAGCAGTGGCGTAGACAAGGGGTTTCGGGGGTTAAACTCACCCCATTGGCCTAGGGAAAAAGTTTTTTTGAAGGTTATTTATCCACTTAAATAAGAAAAAGCAAAACAATTGCTTGTATAGTAACAATTGTTTTTCTTACTTTATTCCCTTTGTTACTTTATTTCCTTTTATATTTTCTGCAATACTGCTGAGTTGGTATCAGAAAGGGCATCTGGCCAGGCAAAAAAACAAACCCCCAATCATGGATTCATGACTACGCCACTGCTTAACAGCATGTACTCTTTATATTTTCCCCAGAGATTCCATGTGAAGAACAAGGTGTGGGTTGGAGGGTAATGAAATAGGACTGTCGTTTAGGTTGAGAGAAAAGACGAGGCGACCAATTGGATTGGTTAGGGACTTAGGGTAAGATTCCATGACAAAACGGTTCTCTAGTTTTTTTTATGAGAAACCCTAGACCTGAATACTAGATAGGCCTACAGCAGTAGCTTAAGTTGAATTGAAGACCAGCTCAGTCTCTGTAATTGAATTCCAGACATGTAACACGTCCCTGGGGTTTTATGATCCAATTACGACGCCCGGTGTAAGTATAGCCGGGTGAGGACCGCGAAGTATTGGTCATTCAACGAATGAATTATAGAGAGAACAAGTTGTTGCCACGCCACTTAATTACTACACGCGATGGGTGCGAATCAGTGCATTCATAAATTATATAGATGCTGCGTTTTTGCAAATGCCTCTCTTCAAGAGGAGGTCTCATGTAGAAAGTTGACCAGCGAAGTTCCGGTATATGAGACTGAGACCGTGCTTATTAATATCCTGCAAATCGGACAGAGACTGAGCAATCTGTTCCTTTGCAGCTTTAAGGCCTAGTATTAGGCCATACAATTTACACCGTGATAAAAGAAAGCCAATTTGTTATTCATATATCTCTAATGCCTGACAACATATCACGCTAAAATTTTCCAACTATTTAGAGAATTGGACAAAGAATATGATTCCAAAATTTCATGAGATAAAGTTGAACGGGTAAAAAGATATGAATCAATTGGCTTAGTTTTTTTAAATCACGGTGTACATGTAGACTACAGTATACATGTAGACATAATGTTACACCTGGAATGACTGACTACCACAGTAGCTACTACGTCTGCCTTCTGGTACTCTTACTGAACATCTTCCATTCAACTGAAAATTGTGTTTTTGCCGTTCTAGAGTCGGAAGCGATTCTGAGTAGCTCCCTTAAAGAGGCGCTATAGAAATGATTGAATAAATGACACGATACGTGTTATAGTAAGCGTGTATAGACTTGTGCATTTCAATACATAATGCAATTAATGCCTGGCATGCATAGCTGCGTATTCCAAAAGGCAACAGCAGACCCAAGGCCGTAGCTAGGGGGGTGTTTTGGGTGTTTAAACACCACCCGAAATGGAAAATGTGAAAAATAATATAATGCATTTACTAGTACATGATGTAAAAACCATGAAATAAAACCGTGAAAACACCCCCCGAAATGAAAAATCTAAAAAAATAAAATGAATTGGTGACAAAACACCCCCCGAAATCAGATCCTGGCTACGGCCTTGAGCAGACCTAAGTCGTAAAATAGAGCGAGGCGTTAATTTATGGTAACGTCCATTCAATAAGCCTCCATTAACGACATTGTTATAAACTGATAGACCTAGTATATTATGGTATGGTCACCTTGTGCTGTCGGTTCGTGGAACCCTATAGCGACCGCCACTCGTTCGTCCTCCTCTCCTCGTCCCCTCTCCACACGCCAACATCATCGCCTTTTTCAATCCACCTGCACGCATCACGCGACCAAAATACGTCAGTTTCTGTCTCGTGGCTTTTTGGTTCAGTTATATGTCCACTCTTAGGTCTCCCAACTCCTGTGAAACTGATTCGTTTGTTCTCTTCTCCCTCTAATAATTTATATCCCCAGCAGATTCCTCTATATCCACATTTCACACGCTGCGAGTTTATCCTCCAAGCTTTTCGTCCTTGTCCATGTTTCGCTGCCGTATATGCTATGGTAGACATTCTATTGTATTACTGCAGATCACAAATGTCATAATTTATGGTATATGGATCTGCACATTGTTGTATGGCAGATCAACGTAGGCTATAGCCTACGATATACCGTAAGAGCTTATAATTTATACTGCAGCGGACACGAATAATTATGGTTTAACACATAGACTCTATGCATTAAATTATGGCATAGTTATTTGTATGTAGGTCTATATATATTAGAGATATTATATGATATGTTATATTATATATAACACCTGAGAGTCGTTGGCGCTTGGCAGCCTTCGAAACTACTCTGACAACAACCTGAGTGTGAAAGAATTTGCACTCATCTGTAGCAAAACATCAAAAGCAAATGGGTCACGTGTAATGCATATGAATGCAAACGATATCAGTAGGTTATATAATATTTCAACACGAAATTATAACATCATGAGCATTTCATATGTAGGGCCTACATGTATATATAATATATACATCTATATCTAATCTATGTATACTGTGTAGCATATTATGACGTAATTATAGGTTATTATACATTTTACATGTGTGAAACCCATGATGTATAGCCTATCTCATCAGATACCGAGATCTATGGCAGTGAATGTACGATCTGCTTAGCTTCATTTAACTCGGAAGTAATTTCATCCTATCTCTGGCATACACACACGTCTTATCATGTATATGGCTGTATAGAATTGATCGAGAAGCTACCACTGAATGACGAGGACGTCACACAGAGGACGTCACACAACTCCTTTACGTTCAATTCTATACAGCCATATAAGCTATACATGATAAATATCGAAGTATATGCATATTCAAGGCGTCAGTAGATTCCTCTGGAGAGTTCTCTCTTGCGAGGAAGTTATGTGCCATAAGTTTCTTCACAGTCGTACATTAGAAGATTCCTAGAAAACATTCCGATTGAAAATCGACAGCCGTAACTAATGGCGCTATATAGTTGGACTCAGAAGCACGTAGTAGCGACCATTCTCATCAGACACATGAAACTCGTTTGGTCAACGACCTTTTATTTCAGAGTATATTATGGCCCGAATGTGTAAGGCCAGGCAACTCGTGGCAACCATATGCACCGCGGGGGAATAGAACTGGGAACATTATAGGCAATGAGTCAAATGGCACCCCATGCCATCATAAAACGCCGTCGTTCGAAATCGTGGGCTCCCCTGGAACGTGGATCTTTTGTGGGCAAAGAGAAGTAAGTAGTAACAACGGAATCGAAAGAAAAAACTGTCGAGAAAATAATATAAAAAAACATCTCGGCAACTAAAAGTAGCCAAACTAAGCTTTACGAGCCAATGAAACCAGGAAGTTTACGCATAGGCTATGCTGTGGCATTGTGAATGCATACATTACATTACTGTATCTGTGAATACAGTGGCTAAGGTTGCTTGGATGAGCACTGAGCAGTGGGAACGCCGAAGAAGCGCTTATTGGAGCGCATTAAATTTTCTACAAGGGTTCTATTGCATGGAGAGCAGTGAGAGTGCAAGCAAAGACTATCGATAGCAGTGGGAACGTCGTTCCCACACGTTCCCGCCCATCACTTAAACTTACACGAATGCATGCGTTGGTGTATTTTAGGCCAGTGGTTCCCAAACTTCAGTAGGCCGCGGACCGGCAATAATTTTTGGTGAAGCTTGCGGACCGCTAACTTAGGCCTTAATGGCGATGGCAAACAAAAGCGATCTAAATTATAAAAAGACTAAAATATAAGGCTATTTACAATCAGTCTACATTTACATGTCCTTGAAGCCTTATTTGTTTAAGATTTATTATGAGTAGACTTTGCTTCTAAACGTTATTTGTGCAAGATTCCTTTTTTGCGATGCGTAAAGATGCGAGAAAGGATGCTTTCAATGCGAAAACACTATAGGCCTGACCTTGGTGCTTTTAACCGTAATTATGCGTCTGCATGCTGTTTTTTCAGATTTGTTTGCTCACGGTTGCTCATTGTTTTCATTCAAAGACATTAAATTTTGTTTATATATTACAAGTTTTAAACTAAAAGTTTTTTACTATGTTGGACAATTTTTTAATTCTGCATCCAGCGTTTGCTCGGACTAGGTTATTCGCTCACCATGGAATACATCAACATAAATAAGCTCGAAACTGACTGCAGTCATCGATGTAGTAAAATTTAGAATCAATTTAAATTGCTTGAATTCGCCATCTGACAAGTTAAAAAATAAGGCACGTTGATTTTCAAATTTTTAAATATTAAGACAGAAATTTGAATAAATTTTGGACAATAATTCGAATAATTTCAAAATTTAAAACAACTAGACTAATAATTACAGTTTATTTTTATTTTTAACTCTTCTCCGCGGACCGGCCATCGTACCTCCGCGGACCGGTGCCGGTCCGCGGACCACCACTTTGGGAACCACTGTTTTAGGCTACACAATAATATTGTGTTATTTGTACCAGTTTTAAAACTTGTAAGCTTATAATATAAGCTTACAAGTTTTAAAGCTGGTACAAATAATTTTAAAAATCGATTAACTTCAAGTTATCGACTGCATTTGATCAATTTGGTATCTGTTACGTAAATGTGTTAAACCGTTAAAACTGTATAAACACTGAGCCAGGTATTGATTTAGTTCTTTAAGAAACTGTCAACTGCGGTAAGCGAAAGATTTTTCGGGAGATGTCATTCATGTAAAGACACCCCAGACGTCTAGACACTGGCCTAAAGCTGCAAGGAAAACAGTCAATTTGGTGGCCATCTTCGGCTTTTAAATAGGCATTTTACTTAGATCTATATGCAAACTGATCGCTAAATTCTCCCTCTAACATTTCACACTATCATCGCCTGTCATAGTTTGTCTACTCCGGAAATTGCTCCGATCGACCTCATGATATAAGTCGATAAAATTAATACATCAATCTAA
Source organism: Lumbricus terrestris (assembly GCA_949752735.1). NCBI lineage: Eukaryota > Metazoa > Annelida > Clitellata > Crassiclitellata > Lumbricidae > Lumbricus > Lumbricus terrestris. The sequence continues at coordinate 17,759,127 of OX457037.1, read as the reverse complement.
AAATAATCGATTCAAATGTTTACGACTACTCGAATGATTAATCGAATGATTAATCGTTAGAATTAATCGCAGCCATGATTAGACCTATCAATAAATGAATGAATTAATTGATGAACGCAGATCTATATGTTTATTTATTTAGGCTACATATGCAAGTATGTATGTGAGATAAAACATGCGTGCATATACAGTGCAATGTACGTATCTATGCATGTATCAATGTGCGTATGAACCGTACATACATACACACAGAAGATATAGACGGAGAGATAGACAAACGTAATATGAAAGTCAACAGACAGGGAGAGATAGACAGACGTGCAGACAGACATACAGGCAGACAGATGAACACTGACACGCAGACTCATCACAGACTAAGTAGTAACAACGGAATCGAAAGTGTTCGTGCGCTTATCTATAGTATGCAGGGATTTATTTATAATTGTATGTAGCCTATATGTTTACGTAATCTAGAAAATACCGTCCGCATAATATTATGTCCGGATAATAGAGAAGGAGGAGGAGGTATACGACGAGGATGAGGAGGAGGATGAGGATGAGGAGGAGTAGTAAAGTTTGCTTTTATGTATTGAACATAAAGTCATTAGATGAACGAACGAATTACCGCAAAGCTGGAATACGTCGATACATCTCTCATCTATTTTAAGTCTCAATTTTATGCATAATACAGCAATTATATGTGTACATGTATGTGTGTTTGTATGTATGTATGTATGTATGTATGTATGTATGTATGTATGTATGTATGTATGTATGTATGTATGCATGCATGCATGCATGTATGCATGCATGTATGTATGTATGTTTGCATGTATGTATGTTTGCATGTATGTATGTATGTATGTATGTATGTATGTATGTATGTATGTATGTATGTATGTATGTATGTATGTATGTATGTATGTATGTATGTATGTATGTATGTATGTATGTATGTATGTATGTATGTATGTATGTATGTATGTATGTATGTATGTATGTATGTATGTATGTATGTATGTATAGCGTATGAATAGCGCCAGATAGCATTGGTGGTAGAGACTTCCTTTATGTGTCCAAATCGACCTGAAGTGTATTATGCAAGTGGTCATCAGAGCTTGCATTGTATATCCATTAGAATAGAAGACGCCCGTCATCTGCCTAGTTCTCAGATCCGTCACTAGCTGGCCAATAGACATTGGTCACGCAATTTTTATGGACCAAATCACTGAATTACAGGCGCTATGTGAATGTCCTGATGTGCACAGTTGGCATTCATCAAAGCAGTTACCTAGAAAGATGTCGTGTGAACGAACGGTGTTTAATGACTCATAGAAGTAGGTCTACGTTGATTTTTGTACATAGCACATCAATGTGTTATGCAAGTTGACATGGTAAGCAAGCAAGGCAATGTGCTGCATAGATTAACTACAGTATATCTACTCTGTTATTAGACTCTGCTATTAGAATGGGATACAATTTTAAGGAAACTTTGATAATTTATCCCTCTTATATTCTCTGAAATTTTATAGAGTTTCATTTGGAATTGACAAGTAGGCTATATCGCCAAAACAAAAAGGGTATAAGTTCAATTGGGACATCGTTTACTACATGTAGCTTTGGTGACCCAGTTCAGCAAAACTGTGGAACTCCAGGTCCACAGAACCACAACAAAAGGACGCATATGCGTGTTTTATTTCTAAAGAATAAGCATCCGTCTATTATAATTACTAATTCGTGACTTCCTTTCTTTTTCATAGGCTACAATACCTGCTACAGCAGGTCTTATAATAATAATGAGTCTATGGAGACTTTACGCTGCGATCTAGTGTCAAATTCATATTTAGACGTCTAACGATATCGATGCAACTCGTGGTAAAAGAAGACTGCATCCAATTTCTGGTCTACCAAATTGTAGAAAATAAAAAACTAATTTTGTGCTTTTGACAGCTTCCTCTCATACTCTCATTCTTTTGCCTTTTTCTCTTTTCCGCATTTTCAGATGCCAAGTCCATTCCCCGAAGGCAATCATTGTAAAATGTATGCACTGTGCAATGTACAACAAGCGGCAGCAATACACTAATGCACGGTCGCATTTATCTCTTTTCCGTCTCAATGTCATGTCTCCACCCTATATAGTTGATCTAATAAGGTCTTCGAATAAAAACAAAGGAGAAAGATCTATTTGACATTAAGTCCGGCATGAGTTACTCTCGTTAATGAACTGGCAATCTCGTTTGACAGGTGTGGCATTAATGCACCTGCCAACCCATCAACTCTGCGTTCGGAAATTAATACCCGTTGCTGCATATCAAAACTTGACGACTGGTTGTCAAGCTATAAGCAGCGTTTAAGAGACGGTTGTACGGCTGCTTGTACAGCTGCCTCGTGTTTTCATTTATTAGTGTGGCCATCTGTTAAATGCGGCTACAGGACTAAGTCCTCACTGGACTTTTTGTTTCAAACTATTTCTTATTCAACGCAATTCTCATGAGGCAGGTTTGACCATGCTATTCCGTCAAAAATCAAATTAATCTTGTTTAATCAAATTTAATTCATTTAAAAACCAATTCAATTCGATTCAATTGAAATTCAATTCAATTAAATCCAATTAAAATTCATTTAAATCCAATTAAAATTCAATTCAATTCAATTAAAATTCAATTCAATTCAATTAAAATTCAATTCGATTCCATTCAATTAAAATTCATTTCAATCCAATTAAAATTCAATTCAATAAAACTAAAATTCAAATTCTATTCAATTCAATTCAATTACAATTCTATTCAATTCAATTAAAATTCAATTCGATTCCATTCAATTAAAATTCATTTCAATCCAATTAAAATTCAATTCAGTAAAACTAAAATTCAATTCAATAAAATTCAAATTCTATTCAATTCAATTCAATTACAATTCTATTCAATTCAATTAAAATTCAATTCAATTTAATTAAAATATGATTCAATTCAATTAAAATTCAATTCAATTAAAATTCAATTCAATTTAATTAAAATATGATTCAATTAAATTAAAATTCAATTCAATTAAAATTCAATTCAATTCAATTAAAATTAAATTCAAGTTCAATTCACTTTCTCAAATGAAATAACTAGAACTGTCGATGAAGCAATAGAAATGGTATTTTGTGTCGATCATAAAAAGATATGATCAGTCGATCATAATATAAAGATAATATTCGGATCATGCAATATCGATCTTGAAATTATTAGCATGATTACAGAAAGATTTAATCAAAAATGCTCCTCTCCATTTGCAAACTTTGAATTTCATATATAAATCGACAAATAAATGAAAGGTTAACATATGATGTCTATACAATAATTACAATATATATATATATATATATATGATGCAAAATTATATATGTAAAAATGTCGTTGTTGCCAAAATTTGACATTATCCTCCCTCCACATAGCATCGAAAGAACTGAGTAATTGTGCAATTGTGCATGAAGAGAAAATGTTCAAGGTCCCTAAAGAGTGAACGCTTAAGCTTTAGACTCCCAGCCTTACATAATACATGTGCCGCTCTATTTATCCAATCGGCTACTGAGGCCCATATACCAAGAGATAGCCATAATTCACCTGAATGATGAATGGTTTTTACAAGTTTTTATTTCAAATAAGTGCTTCGCTTGTATGCACATTGCACAGTTGGGACATGGGATGCGACATGCAATGCAGCTTGTAGCAGCGAAAATCTCATTTGCTCAAAAACCGGCAAACAAGCGTGGAAACTGCTACGGTGCAGCATGCTTCGCTGCCTTGTAAATAAGACCTGGTATCAATCATTTGAGGGGCGGGGTCATGCCGTTTCAGCAGCTGATAGTGATGCCAAGGCTGCTGATCTGGCACCAGGGAGGGAGTGTCCCGGTCGTGAATGATGAGAGGCGATCGAACATTTGTTCATCAGAACTCAAGGGAAAGACACAAACGGACTATATAGTAGGCTATATAGATCTACACTATAATTATATTGATCTAACTTTAAGAGCATCTCTGCATGTGATATCGGGAAAGATTTACACCGTGGGTGACCAGGTAGACCTGCTCTTGCAGGGCGGGAACAAAGTACATTCAAGGCGGCTAATTATTTTTAGTCAGAGCTTGAACATTAATAGCAATAGCAATAGTAAATTACAGGAGCAATAATAACGCATTAAGATGCAATGAAAATATGTATAATGGTTTAAACATCGGGAAAACTAATGAAGTCATGAGAGCTATAATTTAATGCAAACCTTCATTAAAACCAACCGATGGAAATGCGCAAATGTGTCAAGTCTATCAAAGAGTCACAGAGACAGACAGGCAGAAAGAAGAGGAAAGAGAGATATATAGACAGAGAGACAGACAGACAGACAGAGAGGCAGGGACAGAGATAGAGACAGAGACAGATATAGAGAGAGCTATAGAAAGGCAGAATGAATTGATAGGGGAAACGGGTACAGGAGGGTGAAGAGAAACAGACAAATAAACAGACAGCATGCATATAGAGATGAATAAACAGATAGAAAGAGACAGATGAAGCGAGAGATAGAGAGGTTCAATAGAATATATGAATAGAAGTGAATAATAGATATCTGTGGGTCCCTTCCACTGACACAATAATATTCTCAGCTCTATCATCATGGCTAGATGAATATTATAATAAAAGTCATTGCCGATAGATTTATGATCCAATACATGCAGCGAGATAACATTCATGACTCGACTCTTTTGAAAGAAAAACTATAAAAAAAACCGACACCATTTGCCACATGAAAGATGTATCTGTGGATGGATGTATGCTAAAACAATATATCTTTTTCTCTCTTCCGGCCATATAGCCCATTCGCTTTTTTACCTGACACCTCAATCATCATAATGCTGAACTCTATCAATAGGTGGGCGCTGATTGCTGCTGTAACTCGCAGCAAAGCAAGGTTGTGCTTCGCACGTTCTCGACGGCTCTCGGGTGTTCCCGGAGGCTCGCGGGTGTTCCCGGTTGCTATCGGGTGTTTCCGGAGGCTCGCGGGTGTTCCCGGTTGCTATCGGGTGTTTCCGGAGGCTCGCGGGTGTTCCCTGAGACCCTCTAGCGTTCTGGAAATCTCTCGGTCGTTCTCAGAGACTCTCACGTGGCCTCAGAGGTTCGCGGGCGATTTCGCAAGCCTCGGGTATTTTCGGACGCTCTCTGTTGTTCTTGGAGGCTGGTACGATGCTTTGGAAGTCTCTGCCCTGTTTTGTGGGATTTGTTTTAGCTTAATTATTTTCCTTACTTTGACTTCCGCTTGGGCGACTTGTTCGATTTTAGCCTTTAAGCTCCTCTAATGGAAGACGATTTCACTTGAAGTGCCTGTGATTTATACTCTGTATAGATTATGATAGCGACGCAATATATGTCATTAGATGTCAACGTTTAATCATCAGATGAAAATCAGAAATTAGATATAGATATAAATTAGATATAGATACAAATTAGATATAGATATAAATTAGATATAGGCCTATGAAGCAAAGCCATAAATTTTCGACCTCATGGTTTCTTAAGTTACACAGACTCTTGGTATTAACGACTGGAGACAAGATTGATGAACCAAGAATGCACGAGTGATTCGTTCTGAACCCACAACAAAATAATCACTATAAATTATGTCCTCTGAACACGTTGTGAGAATGTCTTGTTATGTTATGTCTCTGATGGTGTGTTATCTGTTATCTGTTGTTATCTGTTGTCTTTTGTTATGCTTACGCTTTACCGCGTTGTTTTATTCTACCTTCTATATTTCATGTTATTCCATCATGTGTTATGTTAATTTGTATTTTGGTGTCGTGTGGTATGACTAAGTCTTATAATAGCCTATTATGTTCAGCAGATGTCCTTCATGTCATTCAAACGGTTTGGTACAAAAAATCTCACTCGAACCTGCAAGCCGGAGATGAATTATGTCATGACAGACATTTTTACACGAGTATTCTGGTCACACAAATGTCTAGTGTTGGTGCATATTACATTTAGACGTCTGCATATTGTACTTGTGTATATAAATCGATCGGTTTATCTGAATTTATCCACCAAAGAGACCA
>OX457037.1:17693038-17748038 GCA_949752735.1 Lumbricus terrestris | reverse complement strand
ACGGGTTTGATAGGACCATTCGGTATTATGGTAATGACGGGTTTGATTGGGCCATTCGGTATTATGGCAATGACAGGCTTGATAGGACCATTCGGTATTATGGCAATGACGGGCTTGATAGGACCAGTCGGTATTATGGTAATGACGGGCTTGATAGGACCATTTGGTAGTCATTCACGTATGACAACAAACTCCGTGGAAGCGACACAAATGGAGGAGAGTCAACTGAAATGACTTACCCTGCTTATGATCTGGCGATACCTGGTGACAATCTTTGCAACTGCATCAGTTGAAGGTCATCGAGAGTCAGTCACTTCATCAACAACACGACAGGAAGTCACACACGTATGCATTTTGCTATCGTTGTGATAATGTGGGGTGAGTAAGAGGTTATTTGACCGGACACTGCCGGTAGCTGATGGCCAACATGGAAATGATTTAAAAAAGATAGCTGACGCGTTTTGTGACTTGCATAAAGTCCTAATTTATGGATCGGTATGAGAACAGTCTAGAAGACAACTAAGATCATTAAGATCAGGAGATTACGGATAGCTCAACTCAAGCTCAAGGCACAAGAACAACTAGAAAAATGAAGTTTGTAAATGGAGTTGTGTTTTGAATGGCTTTCCACCAGGACAAAATTAATTAGTATAGGCCTATACTTAATATATCGTGTTCATTCAGTCAGTCGGAAACTTATATAGCGCCCCCTCAAGGAGATTACTCAGAGGTGCTCCGAGTCTCGACTCCAGCGCGCTTAAAAAGAAAATTGTTAAGCTTATATTTAGTGAGGAACGATTCTGGTATATGGTCTCAGGATGCATGCTTAATCTGTTGTTGCAATGTCATCGGGTTAAGCCTTGTATTTGAGACACCGGATCGAGATAAGTTCTACTATTACAAAAATAAGCAACGAAAAATGCAAGGTAGGCAGAGGCGGATACAGAAATTTTCGAAAGGGGGGGGTCAAAATGTGTTTTGTCTTGGGTATGACCAAATAATTCGTTGGGCTTTGGCCGAGAAATCTTCTTTTTTTAGTCGTTTGGTCGAAATGTCGGGGAAAAGATACCATTTCGAAAAATAACACAATTTTCCCCAGTCAGAATAGCTAATGACCTTTTTAAAAGCCATAAACATAAATTCCTGAGCAGTTAATTTGACTCTAATGACTATGCGATGATCAGATGAGTCAAACTGGGCATCAAATGTTTAAACCTAGATCGACGCCGTTTGTCTGTGAGAGTTTAATCTATTTCCAATTCTCTTTTTGGGATTCACGTTTGGGGTGGGCAAACGGCCGGGGCGGGGGACAAACGTTTTCGGCGGACAACATCCACAGATGACATATTGTGGTGGGGAAGGAGATAATTTTATTCCAGGGGAACTTCCTTCCCCCATATGCCTAGATAAAACACTGCGATGTGGAATGCAGCAACAGACAGTCTGCATTAGGCTATATAAGTTAGTGCATCACATAATCTTAGTTGGATAATGGATATGTTAGTGACAAACTGTTTGTCATACGCAACTGATATCATGAATGACGACAAATTGGACCATTGTATGCTTCTGAAGACTTCCTATTTTTAGCCAGAAAACTGCAGTCGGTCACGTGATCTCCCGCTGTCATCGCCACATTATCGGGTCTGTGAACGACATTCACTTCCGAGTATGACCCAATAACCGACGCGAAAAGCTCTCAGGTCGACAAGCATAAAATAATGCAATGGGCCAGTGGTTTGTTTTCACCACCAATTTTTACATCGGAAGTAAATGTCTAACGCTCTATTTTTAGATGAAATCATGCTGCGCGTCTTTCACGCTTAAACGTAAACTTGTCACAAATGCGACAGAGTGCATACTATAATTAGGAAAAATAGTTTATTTTTGCGATATCGACGACACATTTAAGCTGCAAAATTGGTCTGCAACCATGTCCCTGGACATTGTTCATATCTTCTTATCCTGGAGAGTATTAAAAATACGGGGATATCGTTGCATGGTCCTTCCAATGAAATATTATTTTACTACTGTTACTTCTGCACAGAATAGAGTTACCGCCTCGAGGAGGGGCGCTCGGGTCCCTGCAAGGCGAGCGCTCTAAACCATGGGTCCCGTAATCGTAGTCACCAAACTTCTAGAGCGCCACTCGAAATCGTGGTTCAGGGAACAAGCTTATTCACGAGCGCTGTGTCGTGTCAAAGGCGCTGTCGAGAAGGTAGTCTAAATGAGTCTCGGTTTCAAGAGTCAGACGGGTTGAGTAGATTTTAAGTTGTGTATTGTATAGCCTACAGTATAGGTCGAAGATTGAAGATGGAGGATGAGGTGAGTTGTGAGGAAGAGTTCATAAGGAGGTTTCCGTGCCCACGGTGCAGTTACGTTTATTAATAGGGTCTAAAAGCCGGTCTATGCATAGATTTGTGCATAGGCTACCATGATAATATAATTAATATTGATAATATTAATAGTATTGATAATAATATTAATATTAATAATATTTTTAAAATTGATAATAATATTGTTAATAATGTTATTAAAATTGATAATATTGATAATATTATTATGGACCTGCAATGTTAAAAACACGAGAATCCATCGAGTGCCTAACTTACATATTGATCCAAGCAGCCTATAGATCTATTTATTTATATTTACTAAATACCTAGACTACTCCATGGACCTAAACTTTTTAATCAAACAAAATAAATTCGGTGGATTTGTAGGAAACAGAATTAAAAAAGAGTTTCTAGATATCCGCCTCACCAGCGCTCGCAACAAACACAACAAACGTCATATAATTCGAACTCTAATTTACATATAGTTTACTGGAACGATTACATGCGGTAGATCTATAAGCTTAACCCTTCGGAGGTGAGGTGACGATTTGTAACGCCAGAGGTGAGGTGGGGTTTGACAAACCCCAATATATATTTTTATTTTCAAGTCGCGATATCAAATGGAAAATACTTAGTTGAGTTAAACTATTCTTCTATGATCAATAATCAACTAAACAGACGATTACCACAAACAAATATCTACTTTCAATCCTTATTAGATTACTAGAAGGTGAACCCATCCAATGTATACTTAACTCATGCAAGTTTGGGTCCTCATCCGCAACATTATCAAATGCACGAATAACCATAATAATAGGGTGACACGAAAGTTCGTTCACCGTTTTCAAAATGGGTTGTCTCAGTAACGGCTTCATATTTTTTTATAATATTTTGTCAGTGTATACATCAGCCAAATGAAAGACACTGGCAGAAATTTGATTATGATCCGGTCCGTTTTCGCCATTATTTATAAAACAATGTAAAGACGACCAGTTTTTGCGGAAAAACTGCGTTAATCAAATTAACACAGTAAAGAAAATGACTAAACTTCATCTGTGGAGCAGTCGGAACGTTCTCTTCCATCGACACTGGGCTGTGGAAGACTCGTCAAATGTTATGTTTACTGATGAGTCGCCGTTCAAGGTGTTTTATGCACCAAATGCCCAAACGATACAGTTTGGGGTTCACAGGAAGAGAAGGTTCCGCCTGCTCCACATTCCACAGATGAAGTTTAGTCCGTTGGTGATGGTTTGGTGTGGGACAACTGCAAGGGGTTTCACTAAACTTCACTTCGTGCCAAATAGTACCAGACTGAACTCGCAGTACTACATCACCAGCATTTTGGAACAGATCGCGAAGCCAGCGTTCGAGAGAGAAAATGACAACGGCAGTGTTATGCAACGAAAGTTATTTGTTGACAATGATCTAGGAGTATTTAAGCAGGATGGCGCACGCTGTCATGGGCTATATGCATCAGCTGTGACGACGAAGTGGCTAGACGACAACCTCCCGTCACACATAAAGCCGAAGGATTGGCCACCCAACTCTCCGGACCTCTCTCCTATTGAGAACTTGTGGAGTATTTTATCTCTTAGCGTTTACAAAGATCCTGAGCCAAAGAACGTTGATCAGTTCAAACGTCGCCTCCAGCGAGCGTGGACATCGATTGCAGTAGGGACACTACAGACGCTGATCCAGTCTATGCCGGATAGAGTCAGTGCTGTCATTAAGCAGAAAGGAGATACTGTACGCTAATAATAATCTGTATGTCCTAGGTAACAACAGTGTCTTGTCACGCTTGTGTACGAGGCTAGGCCTAGCTACACAATTTCTTTACTGTGTTAATTTGATGAACGCAGTTTTTTCCGCAAAACTGGTCGTCTTTACATTATTTCATAAATAATGGTGATAACGGACCGGATCATAATCAAATTTCTGCCAGTGTCTTTCATTTGGCTGATGTATACACTGACAAAATATTATAAATAAATATGAAGCCGTTACTGAGAAAACGCATTTCGAAAACGGTGAACGAACTTTCGAGTCACCCTATATATATTTTTTTAATACAACATAAAATGTTTTAGCCATCATTGTCGTCAGCCTTCTCAATGCCAACACAGATTTGACGTGTTCAAGGCACACTCGCATGCCAAATCTTGGTTCATAAAATCAACATGCATAATTGTTTGTATACGAAAAAATGCAATTTCTCAACAGTAGCAAATTCGTAATTGTTGTACAAAACAGTTTGTGGCTTCATGTCGCCACTTTGGCGAAACTCTTGAAACTCGCGAGACAAACTCATAAACGAATCAGTGGCGGCGCTACGGCAGGTCGCGGCAGGTCATTTGACCTGCCTATTTTGCTCACGACCTGCCTAATGACCTGCCTAAAAAATTTGGAATTTTTAATATCTTTTTACATTATAGTTATTTAAGAGTTTTAAATGAAAAATCAACAATTTTCCTCACCTACAAGATCACTTGTGTTGTCGTGCAATTATATTTATTAGATTCAACTTACTGACTTTTCGTCTGATGATTCTGATCTTATCTATAGTAGGTAAATGTAGAGATCTAGGCCTATGTGGCAGAAGGTTTATAAGAAACCTATATATTAATCGAACAGTACGGATAATAATAGGGTGGGAGTGCTCTCAAGGGAGGGAGTTATTGGTAGAGGGTGAGGCAAGGGTGCCCGCGTCTTTAACATATACATAGAAGAACTAATACAAGAGGCAATCGAACAGACAGGAGATGGTATAAAAGTGGGTGGAATAGGCCCACTCATACAATATAAGAGAACAGGAGCCATAAGGTTTGCCGACGACCAACTAATGCTGGCGACTACACAGGAGGGAGCCGATCGAGGTGCTGCTGAAATTGATGGATCAACTAAACAGGACCTCACTTGGGCTCACTAAAATCACAGAATAGATACGCTTTATCTATTCTGAGCTAAAAATACAACATGAAGTTAGATATCGGAAACACAAAGATTATGAAGATAAGTGGAGGGATTTGGAGATAATAGCAGTGAAAATAACAATAAATGGAGAGGAAGTGAAACAGATCAAGAGCCCCTGCTACTTGGGAAGTAAGATAACAACGGATGCAAGATGCCATGGTGATATAAAACGAAGAATGGTATTGGGAAATGATGCGTTCACGAAAAGAGAAGAGTCCATGAGAGGAGGGTCCAACAAAGATCTAAAGAAGAGAGTCCAAGAGACTTGTCAAAGTACCCGTATGGAGTGTGGTACTGTATGGGTCGTAGACGTGTACAATCAGGAAAGATGATGTCGAGAGATTGGAAGCTTTTGAGGATACGGAGAAGGATGGGAAAAGGTGAGCCGAACGGAGCGAGTGACGAGTGAAGAGGTGCAGTTGCAAAGACTAGGAGAAAAAAGATCACTGATGACAACTTTAAGATAAAGTCAAGAGACTCGATTGGAACAATTGAGAGGAGATTCTCTCCTGTGAAATATCATAGAAGAAAGATTGTAGGAAAGAGAGAGAGAAATAGAGGAAGACCGAGACTGAAGATGCTGGGATGGATGATGACCGACGGATACAACGAGCTGAGGAGAAAAGAAGAATGACGTCATTGGAAGTTGAAACCTGCCGAGGGGCAGAGAACTTAAAGAAGATGGCCTATAATTTAGATGTACTTCAAATACAATCATCAATTTCGCTACTGGTTAATCTCTGACAGTGCCAGTCCCAAAAGAGGATAAAAATAGGAGGGCGACACTAATCATCTTTGATATGGCAATGTCGTTAAACATGTAGGCCTAACAAGATTCATCAATTTCTTCGACCTGCCAAATAGTTCCCATGACCACGACGCGACCTGCCGAAATTTTAGACCTGGCGCCGCCACTGAAACGAATCAACTTCTAAGCACTCACGAGAGATGAACGTGCTAATGATTTGCTGTTGGGATGCAGATCCTAGTTTAATACTGAAAAATGCAAATTGTCCATCTTGCGCAAACTATTCTCAAACCGTTTAAATAGAATTTCAGGCATTGCATATAATTTTGGTCTAATGAAATAGTGCGCACTTGACTTGAGTTAATCCTTGGAATAATTAATTATTGAACATTTCACACTGAAATAATTATGTCGTCAGCGCATGTTGTATAAGAACACACGCTAATCAAACCCTCGTGAAGGGCGATTGCTAAAGTCTTGATCTAATATCAGCTGCCTCTTTCACAATAATTACCTCTCGCAAGAAAGTAAAAAATCCTTTTCTTATTAAACTTGAAATGCAAACTGTAATTCTGCAGCAACGTCAGAACTCTGGGCACATATCAATCCCTCCAATTCAGCGTCTGTTCATAAATCTGCAGGTTCTTATCAATCATCAATTGTCCCTCATCATCGCTATTTGGCTAGCCCATCAAATCCCTATAACTTGGCAGGATCTTCAGGACCCAGAGAACCAGAAGCTGGTTTCCTGTCATGGTTCCGGGTTGATCGTATTCGGATTCAGTAGACAACACGACGGCGACACTGGCCGAGTAAAAGCAGACAACGTTGACGTTTAGTAAGACACGAGGGAACAATGACATCATCCTGCGGCGATGACGAGGGGCAATCGCCTGGAACAGTGCCATCCAAGCGCAGAGGGTGCCAAGCACAGACATGCCGAGCATAGCGTGTGTGGCAATTACGGCCGAGTCGTTCTGTGCAAAAGAAAACAAACGAAAATGCAAAAGTTTTTCTATGGCAACCACATAATTATAATTATGACTTACCTAACTTATGGCGATATTGATTTTATTTGGATGAATTGAATGGATGAAGTGCCCATTTAACTGGGGGCCGCGACCTTGAAGGTTCTCGTATCAACTTATATGTGATGAAAGTCACGAAACACTTATAAATATAGCATTCTGCGTCGTCCAAGGTACCGTCCATAAATGACGTCACGCAATTTAGGGCGATTGCTGACTGCACAGTGCACACGCGTCATGACACATGTCGTTACAAAGTCGTGCCCCTCAAATATGACATCATAAAACTCTGCAACACTACCGAAAAACTAGATGTTCAGAATGTCAGACGCAAATTTCTTATAAGCCTAATTATAAAAATAAAGTATTTATAGCTATAAAAATACTTTAATAATCTTCGTTTAATTTAGAAAAAGGGACAAATCCAGGTGACACACCGCACCCAGTTACACGTCAAAACATTAAAAATCAACAACTGCAAAAATATTGGGAACATACAATGTATAACAATGTCTGTCATTAATTGGCGGCAAAGAGAACCCTCGGAATAAGTACCTTATGCAATATGCATGGACCCCGGGATTGTTGCATGTCTTGGTCAATCTCTTTAGGATTTATGCACGGATATCTAATATGTTCGCTTACATAATAATAATTATCAATGTTACTTTATGATACGTTCATTTCACTTTATGGCGTAAATTATCATTTTTAACATCGATTGCACTGGTGCATAATTATGTCTGTAGTAAAGAGTAGCATTAATTTTGGCGGTGCATAAGAACTAACCATCACGTGATGTGTGCGAGAATAACAAGGGTAAAGTCTTCATGTGCTGGCAAGAGAAGATAATTCTAATTGATTTCGTTTAGTAATATTAATGCTCACGAACTTCGAGACTGCAATCTCTTCAACGACATATCGCCGAGACTTTCTCAGACAGCCGCAGATAACTGAGTTCGACTAAAGTTTAAGGGTTATCTGTCTTATCATGACTACGCTCCTTGATACAAGGCTAATCATCAACTTTAAAAGTAACAGTGAGGTAGACAACCGTGGTGAATTATGTTGCAGCGTAGACATTCAAAAGACGATGGACTTTACACACAATCTATATTGATGGCATAATTAATTAACTACAGATGTAGAACAATTTGCTTTCTGATTAAAGGCCACGACTGCAGCTACCCACGAGAGTCGAGATGAAGACAAGATAATTATATCAGGCCGTCTTTTCTTCATCTAATTTTTTCCTTATCAATTTTATCGCTATTAGGCTACTAGCCATAACCCCAAATTTTATGGCGTCATGTAGCACTCTATCAAAATAGAATAATTGTAGACTAAACAGACTTTTATAGAAACCGAATACAAAGGGATAGGCACCCTTAAAGAATCAAAGTCCCGCTAACAGGGATACCGTTGTACGTAGGAGCATTAAGAACCTCAAAACTCTTATTTATTAACCGTGGTTGGACCGGGCGCGCTTCAGAGTAGCCTACACAGAGGTGCTATAAAACATAATGAAATATCGACCGGTTACAATGTAAGACGATTGGGATTCACATAATTTAAATAGCTGACTAAAACAGACTCGAGAAATTAACAAACGCCAATAGTTAGATCTATTTTAGTTTATTTAATCATTTAATGAGGACAAATTTTTCATTGGCCAAACATCAGTGGACCTATAGCCTATGGCGCCTATGCAGCAAAGATATTTATGTATTTATGAATGTGTCAGGTAGGTTATCAGTCTGAACGTCTGGGAAGTGCATATAAAGGCATCAAATAATTATAAGCAGTCGGTTTCCTGTCAATGGAAATCTCACCATAGATTTGAGCAAACACGGATTTCCACTTAATGTTGAGTTACCAACCTGGATCTCGTGCAACGAAATCTTGACTCCGAGATCGCGTAAAGCACGAAGAACGTAAACGAAGACTTTGTCAGCGACGAGACATCCAACGACGTAGCACTCTTCCCAACGGACTCCCATCAGATATGAAATTGGCATGAAGACATAGCCTAGCGTTTCCTGCAAAGACGACAAGGACAATGATCGTCTCCGTAAAATTACAATGGCGCAGCAATCATGGTGTTGGCCTGTCGTGCTGTTGAAAAGACCTTGCGAGGGTGATTGTGGTAATGGAGCTTAATATGATGTCAGATTATAGGCTATTCATCATCGTCATCGTCATAGTCATCATCATCATCATCATCATCGCCATCATCATCATCGTCGTCGTCGTCATCGTCATCGTCACCATCACCATCACCACCACCACCACCACCACCACCACCACCACCACCACCACCACCATCATCATCATCATCATCATCATCATCATCATCATCATCATCATCATCATCATCATCATCATCTTTCGTGTTATTGTAATTTTCATAATAATAGTAATAATTATAATCAGACAATGTGCATTGCCTGTCATGCTGAGAGCGCTTCTGAATAGCTTCTGTTTCGAGAAGTGCTTCACAAAGGCTCATATTAGATTAGATTGGATTAATAGTATAGTTATGCAGCCTATAATTATAGTGAACAATTTAAACGGGAAAAGTCCCAGCAGAACTGCTCTGTTATCATTACTAGCGTTCCCATGCTGTGCAGCTAGGCAGAGTGTTTGGAGCAGGGCGCTTCTTGTCTCCAGTTGACCTTCGGCTGGACGCTTCAACCTCCATTTCACCTCCAACACATTCATTACCTGCAGTCTACAAAGCTGTTGAAAAACTTCGAATGAATGGGTTGATATAGATTGCGTTCATACCAGAATGCTTGTTTCGATTCCAACTCTGCTGGCCAACCACGAGTAGACGCTGTCGAAAAAAGCGTAGATTGAGGTGAAGGCGATGACGTTGGCGAGCAGCAATCCTGCGATCCTGGCTCCGGCGAGACACCCGTAGTAAGCCATCAAAACTACGTTCGTCGGTCGCCTTGGTCTAATTCACCCGAACAGTTAGTCATCAACATTAGACTCCATGGCCTTTTTTAACGTGCAGATGAACAGAAAATGTGCAGTTCTAAATGAATTCGTGCAGTTGTAAAAGCAATCTTGTGCAGTGAAAATCGTTAGAGAAAGGTAACTGCACTGTACTGTTACCTTGTTACCTTGTGCTGTCAACTCGTAGAGTTCTAGCGATCGTCTTGACACACATTCTCCATTGTTCTCTGTTCGCAGACAAGTCCCTCAGTTGCACTGCATGTACTGTAGTAGATTGAAAAGAATACGCAGAAAGGCCAAATTTCTTGTGGATGACAGAAAAAGGTCATCAGAGTTTATCGCCGATGATATGCATGGCTTTTTGAAAATTTCTTGCGAACGACTACGCAAAAGGTCGCCAGAAATTTCGTTGTGCAGCTAAAATAATTTTTTTTAAACCTGTTAGACTCTACTCGTTTCATATTGGCAGTGATAGAATGCGATGTAACAAGACATTTGTAAAGCGCCACTTGCAGTCTCCCAGAAGCGCAACGAGGACTCAGGACATATTTTATCATACGCGTGTAAACTTACTGTTTTGTGTTTCTGTTTGTATGTGTACTTATTATAGCGCCCCTTCAAGCTCCCTACACAGAGGCGCTCCCGACTACAGCGCGAACACTGCATCGGAGTTTCACGCCAAAGCGCACAAGCAATTGCGAGTGAAGGACTTGCCCAAGGTCCCTACGCGGCGACTTGAGGTGGATTCGAACCTGCAACCCTTCGGCTGCATGGCAACTAACATACCCACTACACCACCGCGCCCCACGCTGGGTCAGCGACGGTCTTGACTTCGGGGAATATTATAGGCTAGCAGGCTGATGTAGACAGAAGCCTGCATGGGACGAGGTGCGCTTCTCAACTCAAGACGAAGCTTTCTTTAACAAGAATGAAGAAGGTGAAGGGTCGAGACACATACGTGTATGTGTCTTCAGATGAGCGTCGACGACTACGGGCGACGGGTATCTTCAGACGGTGGGACGACGGACAGATGGAGGCAATCAGGGCTGCAGAACAAGTCCTTCTCGTCCAAAGCCAACCCCAGACATTTTCAGAGCCCGGGCAGTGGGGAAGTTCAAATTTGCTCAGAGTGATTTTCACTGGCCGCGTTTATGGTCTACGTTCGCGGGCAACTTTCGCGCCGGCGGGAAAGCGTTCTCATCTTCCCGTTGCAACTCATTACCAAACAAGCAAATCACTTTTTGTCGGTCATCAAAGTGTTGTATTGTATTGTATCTGACCATTTATAAAGCGCTTCTCGCCGCAAGAGCCTTTCAGAAGCGCTCCCAGTGCGTTCAACCTCGAAAGAAAAGGCAAGTTTTGACTTAGGAGAGTCTTTGTCATTGTATGCCTGCTGTGGGGAACTGTCTTAACTCACAAAGTCAAGACTGAGTGATAGAGTACAACAATGGCGCCGCATGAATTCTCCTTCGAAAACTATGAGATACATGCGTGAAAGGGCTTGTATACGGTAATGGTACGAAAATTACCTGAATCGTTACATAACGATTATATTCCGTGGCTTGAAATAAATCAGCAGCGAGTCCAAAATAAGTGCCGTTGAGGTCTATTTACGATTCGAATGCTAAAACCTGGAACAGTTGGTCTCACCTGGTGTCTCTGACGGCTTGAGCTTTAAAGCTGAACGTCGACTCGTGAGTCTCTGGAAAACTCAGGAAACTGATTGAAATTGCGGCCGGAAGGCATAGTGTCAATCCAGTTACGTAATGACGGATATTTGTCTAAAAATTAAAAATAAAGGCTATTAAAATTAATGCAGTCATGGAAAGAGAAGCACAATAGAATGAAAATGGCAGGTCCGCAAGGTATAATAGGCTGAACGGATATAGGCCTAATGCAAATAACAGATTCATTTTCTAAGCCTTTATATATAAAATAATATAAGACGGGTGGTTAGTATATAAATCGTTCAACAAACACTGTGCTCAAATGATTGAACAACGGTGAAAATTGTTGATGACGGTAGTAGTCCTGGTGTAACTCATAGGAAGAATCAATCAATCAATCAATCAATCAATCAATCAATCAATCAAACAAACAATCAAACAAACAATCAATCAATTTGATATTATTTGATAGGATAGCTTTAGGAATTCCGTTTTCAGTTGTGAGTGACACGGGGGTGCGCAATGACGTCGTAATTTACAAATTTGAAATGTTCATATTAGATAAGACTAGATTCATCAATCATCAATATCATTATGCTCATTGCCCGTAAGAGTCCTACGCCACTCTCTCTCTGAGTCTGTCTCGCGTCATGCTGCCCAGCTTCAACCGGTCCGGTCAGCAGGTCTGCTCCATACCATTAACATCTTGGAGCAGCTGGACCACCTTGTCTGATTGAAGAGAATATTGGGAGAGATTCATGAAGGACAACCTGGGTCAATGCCCGTATGTGTCCCATGCTCTCTCTCCCCCGACTCTCTCCACTGGTCTGTCCTGACCGGCTTGTGCATGTCTGCTCCACATCATGACACCTTGAAGCATCTGGGTCGCTATGTCACTTGTGTCGTGGTTTTTGCGGATTTCAATCGTCTTGGTCTTTCACTGCCAGCGTATCGCCACCCATCTGGCAAACCTTCCTCCTTTGTCCGGGCTTAGGACCGGCACAGGCACGTTGTTAGTTCCCTGTGGCGGAGGATAGATGCAGTTTAACGTCGTGCCCAGGACACAGACTAGATTAGATTAGACTAAATCAGATTAGATATCTAGAAATTGAACCATGGTGTATGGGGCGGTCCATAAGTGACGTCACGCGCTAAGGGGAGAGGGCCACAGATCTGTTACGATTTATGGCGGTTCCACTGGATATCATATAACTCTTGTGCTGACACATCGTGACGAGGGCAGTGATGGGAAGTGTGGCGGAAAGTTCAGCCCTGAAACACCCCGGCTGCAGAAGCGGCTGCCCTCTCGGTCCGTAGGATGGCCGATTACCGATCGGGCGGGTGCCAGTCCAAATATGTCCGCGTGTCGTCTCAGGAGGGAGACGCGAGTCCGCCTTCGTCGTCTTTCGAAGGTAGTGCAGTGCTTCCGGTCGATTCGCCCAGTCCAACAGACACAACGACGATGAAGAAAGAAACACAGTTTATTGAAGCGATCACTACACACTGCTGCACGACCATACGATTCACTTCAACGACTGACTGATCTAGACTTCACACTTCGTAACGACTCGCTTGCTTTCTACGTAACGACTGGCTTAACTACAGAACAACGAGCTCCCTTATATACCCGAAAAGAGGAGGGGAACCAGGGTCCCAAACCACGGGAGGCCGTGGGCTAAGCCTCGGGAGGCCGTAGGCTAAGCCTCGGAAGGCCGCGCGCCAAACCTCGGGAGGCCAATTCAGAGAGGCCACTTAAACTCGGGAGGCCAATTCAGAGAGGCCGCGGGCAAATCTCGGGAGGCCGTGGGATAATCTCGGGAGGCCAATTCAGAGAGGCCACTTAAACTCGGGAGGCCAATTCAGAGGGGCCACCCACATCAAAGGCGCTGCCGCGAGAGGCCGAGAGGCTGCCTTCCTACATCAAAGAATACTGCCGCCGAAGGCAGGGAAGCCAATTACAAGAGGCCGACTACATCAAAGGACACCGCCGCGGGGGAGCGTGGGAGGCAGAGAGGCTGCCTCTCTACATCAAAGAATACTGCCGCCGAAGACAGGGAGGCCAATCAAGCGGCTATCACGGGAGGCCGGGAGGCTAATTACGGCGGGAAAACCAAGAGGCCGATCATGGCGGGAAGGCCAGGAGGCCGTGACCAAGCAAGGGGAGGCCACCGGGACCACCCTGGGGAAACACCTGGCGGAGTGGGGCAAGGGGACCCCAATTTCGCCACAATCCTCCCCCCTCCACGCTAAACAAAATGTCCTCATTTTTTAAACAATAAACGCGGCCAACGGGCCTAAACAGAGTCCATGACGTTCCTAATGAGTCTCTCTACTAATCAACGCAACGGAACAGCAACAGTCCTTGTAGTTCCCGACAGTTCAAGATAACGAAAAGCGCCCAGTGGCAACACGCATACATGACTGTTCAAAATAACACAAAGCGCCATAAGGCAACACGCACACATGACTGTTCAAAATAACGTAATGCGCTCAGTGGCAACACAATTACAAAATGAGTCCTCGTGGGACAACATCGATCAGCATCGATTCGGGTCGTTTCTCGACCAAACACAACACGTAACTCTTAACTAGAGTAAACAATTAATCATCCCCTTTCTCGCAGTGGGGTTAAACGCATCATCATACACAATGTGTTATAGACAGTTCAATAGTCTCACCGTTCTCCAGTGTTCAAGTAGACTCAATCGTCCTCGTCGGAAACGTAAATGGCTTCCGGGCTTCGCTGACCCGCAGGGGGAAGTTCATCGTCAGAATCCGAGATGGTCAGCGGAGTGTTCACCGGACGTCCTGGTTGTCCGGCCGGAAGGTACTCATCATCCGAAGGGATGTAATCGGGATCATTGGGGTCGTCATTCCCGGACTCTGACGAAGATATGTCCATGAATTCTTCGAACGACTCGTCCTCTTGGTCGTGGGTCGGCGGGTTCATCGGGTCGTAGAGGTCGTCATCCAGATACCACCTCTCATCCACGTCGGACTCCGGTTCTGGTGGAGGCGTCTTGGGGCGAACCATCGCCCTCCCGCACGGGCGCATGATTCTAGCACGTCCGGCGTCGTAGGCTTCTAAAGCGATGGCCGACGGGAAATGAGGATAGGTACGCCTCACCCGCTCCAGAAATCGTTCAGGGGAGCTGAACAGCCCCGGACTCTCACCCATCCGGTAGACAGCCCGGATTTCTCCTTGAGATGGCGCAGCGACTGGCTTGGCCGGAGGCGCCGGCGGAACAGGAACCACGGCTGGTTGCACGTCGACAGGAATTCCGGTTGGCAGGATCGCGTCGAGCAGACGCTGCAGGGCTTCAGCATCCGGTCCCGGTTCCAGTAGGGAGGGAGACACTGCTGGGTCGGGTCCTCCTGCAGCTTGCGATTCCTCCACGGACTCCATCCGAGCGGCACGGTCGACGTCGGTCGGCAGGAGGTCATTCAGGAGGTCAGTCATCTCCGGCCCTTCCACCAACTCCTCCAGCGTCGATTCGTCCGTCAGGAACGAGAGCGCTTGCTCTTCCGGTGGCAGATCAACGGAGACCGTCTCTCCTTCGGCCAATCGATCGGGGGAGTCCGCCTCCATGATCCTTCGCATCATGGCTTCGACCTGGCGGCTTCGGCCATGCTTCTTCCGTTCGTGGCGTCGCAGCGATTGGCGCCCAAATTTCCCAGAGTAAAACGCCGTACAGTCTTCACAACGGTATACTGTCATATCGGCCATGGTCGGTGAGCGAATGAGGCAGATGCGCGATTTCCGACCGCCTGTCTTTACGTCAACAAGGCGGTGCACGTGTGCCTTGCGACGAAGTGTCCGCGCCAACAACTCCATCGCGCGGCCAGCAGCAGCTGCTGACGTCGTTTGTCGCGCGTCGAACAGGTGGGATGGGCGGCCGTCCTTTGTCAACAGGCGGCCACGAGGCGAATCCAGGCCTCGTCTCGAACTTCCGAATGGCTGCATTTGGCTCCTCCCCAGAGGGAGTGGACCCAAACTAACCCTCACTAATCCAACCCGTGGCTGTATAACGGACGTGTGTAAGCGACTAAAGGGCGTACCTCTACCCGGGACACACTTAACCCAACTATCCCGATACACGCTTGGCCGTACCGGTAACTTTACTCTTCTAAGCGCTAACCTAAGCGATTTCTCCGTCAGTCGATCGTCTGAGCAAGACTCAAGGGCGCTTACGTCAGTAACCCACCCACTCGCTACAGATTCAATTAGGTCGCCATTTAACCTACTGTCCAATTTCCTATCAATTGCGGTCCTGTGCGGCAAAAGATGGCGTCTCAACGGCTGTCTAACGGGCTGTATCTCGTCTGTCTCAATTCTATGCATAGCGGCAGTCGTTCTGCTTAAGTCTCGGTCGGTCGCGGAAATTACGTCCTGATAATCAAGAAGCAATTTATCCAAACGCTCCCGAATCTCGGAGGGAACCTCCTCCGGCAAATCTGCCATTAGCATATCGCGGGGCGAAATCTCATCGACAGGCGCTCCAGTAGTCAAATCCCCATACAGCGTCTTAACAGGGACTTCGCTCTGGTATTTAGGAGGCACTACAACCTCTTCAGCGATTATCACCCTACGGCACCACATAGACCCATTCCCTTTTACGAGGGGTATCCGTCTACGACCTAAAAACAGCGCACCGTTACCAAAGCCAATCCTACAGCGGTGTTCCCGAAGCCAATCCATACCTAGCATGGGCTCAGAAATTTGGTCAGATACCAAAAATACAGTGGAAACCTCAAATCCATCCCGTACCGTAATGGGCAAACGGACCTCCCCAAGGACATTAATATTAGTGCCATTTGCAGCCATCAGAAAACGAGAGCAAGATTGCAGTGCTAACCCTTCGACGGTCGTAGAGGGAATCAGGCTGACCTCCGATCCAGTGTCGATCAAGCACATCTGCTGTCTTCCGTTGATGCTTCCTCGGATGTAGATTGCGTTGCTGCTGGCTCGGTCCGGCAATCTGGAACGCGTCGTATGGTTCACCAGAGGCACTGGCGCTTCCGTTTCGGTAGTCTCGTCGTCGTTCCGGCGGTCGAAGGGGCGACGTGGCTGGCGGCAGTTCCGACTAATGTGACCTGCGCGGTTGCAGTTGTAGCAGGTCACGCTCCGTCTCGAGCGCTCCTGGTCTCGGTTGTCGGTGTTGCGGCTTCCAGGGCGACCGTTACGCCCCAGATCGTCGTCGGTTGAAGCTCGGTTCCGCAGCTCCTGGAACTGGCGATCGATCCGTCTCTCCATATCTTCCTGCCAGCGTCGTTGCTCGGCACGCTGAGCCTCCAGGAATCGGTCGAGCGTCGACTGGATCTGAGTACTCACGTCAGACTCCTGAGTACTCCTGACGGGGTTGGAAGGCCTCCGTCGATCATCAGAGCCGTTCGTCCGTTGGTAGGCGTCCAGACGAAGCGCCGTCCTGTAGGCCTCGTCCAGGTTCTTGGGCTCCCGTTCACGTACTTTGAGTGACAGGTCCCTGTCGCTCAACGCCTCAAGGAAAGCATCCTTGGCGATGATCTCCGTGGTTTGGTTAGAAGGCACCCGATACGCCAACACGACAAGGCGACGAATGTCGTGTAGCAGGTCGCTCAGAGTCTCTTCGGAACGCTGGCGTCTGTAATAAAGTTGAGCGCGGAAGCTTTCCGCCTGGCCCTCCGTTCCATACCTCTGTCGAAGACGTTCGACAAGCTCCTCGTAGCCGACGTTCGGACGGGCACCGAAGTCCCACAGCAACTGCGTGGCGGCTTTCTCCAGGCTGCATCGAAGGTAGTCTACTCGGTCAGCGGCCGTCCATTGGTTGTGGCGGGCGCAGACTTCGAACTGCACCAGGAACGACTCCAGCGATCCCGTGCCGTCAAATTTTCCGGGCTTCATCGGAGGCAGTCGAGTCCACGGCCGTCCTCCGGTAGTCTCCAGCATTCTCAGGGAAGTCTCCCGGTCGTCAGACATCGCTCGGTAGGTCGTCCTCGTCGGTCTCCGCAGCTCCTCGATCATACGGCTCCGGTCGGTCCGCTGCTCTGCCATTGCACTCTCGTCGGCTAATGGCGTGGAGACGTTCGTTCGTAGGTCGGCGAATCCTCCAGCAGGGTAGGCGACTGTGACTTCCTCGTCTTCTTCCATCGTCGGTCGATCTGCGAAAGTCGATCAGAAGCAACCACACGACCCCACTTGCTGGGTACCAGTGTGGCGGAAAGTTCAAGCCCTGAAACACCCCGGCTGCAAAAGCGGCTGCCCTCTCGGTCCGTAGGATGGCCGATTACCGATCGGGCGGGTGCCAGTCCAAATATGTCCGCGTGTCGTCTCAGGAGGGAGACGCGAGTCCGCCTTCGTCGTCTTTCGAAGGTAGTGCAGTGCTTCCGGTCGATTCGCCCAGTCCAACAGACACAACGACGATGAAGAAAGAAACACAGTTTATTGAAGCGATCACTACACACTGCTGCACGACCATACGATTCACTTCAACGACTGACTGATCTAGACTTCACACTTCGTAACGACTCGCTTGCTTTCTACGTAACGACTGGCTTAACTACAGAACAACGAGCTCCCTTATATACCCGAAAAGAGGAGGGGAACCAGGGTCCCAAACCACGGGAGGCCGTGGGCTAAGCCTCGGGAGGCCGTAGGCTAAGCCTCGGAAGGCCGCGCGCCAAACCTCGGGAGGCCAATTCAGAGAGGCCACTTAAACTCGGGAGGCCAATTCAGAGAGGCCGCGGGCAAATCTCGGGAGGCCGTGGGATAATCTCGGGAGGCCAATTCAGAGAGGCCACTTAAACTCGGGAGGCCAATTCAGAGGGGCCACCCACATCAAAGGCGCTGCCGCGAGAGGCCGAGAGGCTGCCTTCCTACATCAAAGAATACTGCCGCCGAAGGCAGGGAAGCCAATTACAAGAGGCCGACTACATCAAAGGACACCGCCGCGGGGGAGCGTGGGAGGCAGAGAGGCTGCCTCTCTACATCAAAGAATACTGCCGCCGAAGACAGGGAGGCCAATCAAGCGGCTATCACGGGAGGCCGGGAGGCTAATTACGGCGGGAAAACCAAGAGGCCGATCATGGCGGGAAGGCCAGGAGGCCGTGACCAAGCAAGGGGAGGCCACCGGGACCACCCTGGGGAAACACCTGGCGGAGTGGGGCAAGGGGACCCCAATTTCGCCACAGAAGTATTTAAAATACTAGTATTTAAAATAGTATTTTAAATACAATGTAAGTATTTTGTACTTGTATTTTAAATACTTTTGTGATCAAGTATTTATACTTTTACTTAAAATACTTTTTTGATAGTATTTTGTACTTAAACATATGATTATGTCAAAATACTTTTTCAAAATACTTTTAAATCTCACCAGCTGCAATTAGCTATGCAATATTGCATTCTCATGCACTAGGCTGCTTCATTACACAAACAAAGGAATCCTTGTACAGGAGGTTTAAGTCACACAATACAGTAAAACAGCTGACATTGATTAGTCATTGTTACGGATGACTGGGCACCACTGACCACAGGGTGAGGAATGTTAATTACAGGTGTATTTGATGTATGGTGTAAGGGAAGAGTACACCGAGTCTATACATAATGCCTATGAGGCATCAATGACACGCATAATATTAAAATTATGTTCGAAATCAGTTTGATGTTTGGCACCACAATGGACTTGTCTATGCTGACAGAATAGGACATAGGCTAGATTTAACTATCTAAATGTTTATGAATAGGACAAATGAGGAAGGCATAGGACGTGTCTATTGGCTAGTGGCAATTGGAACTTCTCTGACCTTGGAACGGGGTGCAGAGTTTCATTACATTAATCTCCATTAATGGATCACAGACTACACACTTGACGAATTACAGCATACAGGAAGACACCTATAACATTTAGCCTAGTTGACCTGTGCTGGTGCAGTCTATTTTTTTATGATCACAAGGAATAGGCCATTCGGCCCATTCCCATACCGCAGATTTCGAAGACTTACTTTAAAAAGTACCCTAAAGGGTTTTGCCGATGGGCAGAATTGTGATAAGACGTCTCAATATAGCAGATTTTATAAGGTAGCCTATGTACGTTGAGTCTGTGTTCAGAAGTGTAACAACTTTTATCCATCTCATTGCGTCAGATTTCTGAACAAAATTTTATCTAACTTAATGTTTTTAAAGTTCAATTTGGATAAATTACATTGACCATTCTT
Source organism: Lumbricus terrestris (assembly GCA_949752735.1). Classification (NCBI taxonomy): domain Eukaryota; kingdom Metazoa; phylum Annelida; class Clitellata; order Crassiclitellata; family Lumbricidae; genus Lumbricus; species Lumbricus terrestris. The sequence goes on along the minus strand of OX457037.1, from coordinate 17,728,135 downwards.
TCTGCGTAGGTAGTGGGCTATCGATATTTTTATATGCCATTAAATTTAGTGTTTCTGTTGATCTTGATGTTAATGGATTCTGACTCGAACTTGGCCCCCCATCTCTAGCGTCGTAGACTCGGACACCTTTAGACCCAGACTCAACTCCGACTCAGTTTAGATGGACTCGGGCATGACTCGGACTAAGCTCAGGTGGACTCGACTACATCACTGGAAAGCAGGATATGGGCCAGAAGTGAGAAGGGACCATATTACTTATGGGTGGCCCTTCAAGTGTTTAAGATGACAGTGATGATGGCATGGGCCAATTAATTCCATGAGACACATTAGACATGGACACAAAGAATGCTGAAGAAAATGTTTGTGTTCAAAATTCTATGTATTTTTTGTCGCAATTTAATATGACTTCCCTGATTGTTAGCCTATATAGTTTGGCAGTGAGTATTTTGTACTTAGTATTTTAAATACTTTTCGAAGTCAAGTATTTTATACTTGTATTTTAAATACTTTTGTAAAAAAGTATTTTTACTTGTATTTTAAATACTTTTGTGACCATGTATTTTTACTTATACTCAAAATACTTTTAAAAAGTATTTTACCCATCACTGGACGAGGGTGAGCGAGGGGGGCGTCAAAAATCGTCCTAAGACGCGTGACGTCATTTATGGGTGGTCCTTCTATGGCGTAACTTACTCCAGCAGCCGCCAGGAGGGTCAGCGCGAATCCAGATACTACGACGTGGCCGAGGACGAGAACCAAATGGAGCTGGGAGTCGGTTGTCAATGGCAACCATCTCTTCGTATATCGCACCAAACGAATCTGAAAGGGGAATGATCCATGACAACAAACATCAGAATAGGACTGGTTAGAAACTTACAATTAATTTAAAATCTCAAAGTTTGAGATGAATGTGAATGTGTTATTTCAACAACGCAAGATTAAGAATGATTGACACCAGCGCAATCGTGATTAGGATTACATTTATTTAGATTATTTTAGCCTATTAATTTTTTCATAATAAAGATAATAATTTTTTAATGCTAAATAGTAATCAGTATTGTTTCGACTTTTGTAATTGCGCTATCCTTACAAAAATCGCATAAAAATAATCGCCATTATATATATATATATATATATATATATATATATATCCGGATTAAAAGTGAATGATGATGGCTGTTGACAAGTTAATGCCAGTGAGTCACTTACCACTCGAGTGAGACCGTACAGAAGAGGAATAACGCATGCGACGTATACGGCAAGTGACGAAACCTGTGTTGCAACAATCACAAAAACATAGGCCTACATCAGAATGACCAATTTTAAATCATCATCAAATCCAACTAATGGGAAATTAATGCTACCAAGAATCTGTGTAGCAAATAGTTTCCTAGTTATTGTTTCAAATAATGTTCAGACAGTAAATTAAATAAATTCTAACAGCTCAATACGGTTGCCCACGAATGATTGAGGCACCTGTACAATAATTTTAAGTCGCTCAAGAAAATACCAGTAAAATAGACAGGTGACATTCAACTTGCAAAAAATGGCTCTAAATAAGGTCCTATATAATAATATGCTTGTATAATTGTATATGGGGCGCGGTGGTGTAGTGGGTATGTTAGTTGCCTTGCACCCGAAGGATTGTTACTGTAGTTCGAATCCACATCAAGCCGCCGCGTAGGGGTCTTGGGAAAGTTCTTCACTCGCAATTGCTCAGCGCTTCGGCGTGAAACTCCGATTCAGTGTCCGCGCTGTAGTCGGGAACGCTTCTGAGTAGAAAAAAACCTTGAAGGGCGCTACAGCAAGTGAGCACACATAATTATATGGAGATATTCGTACGTGTGCATGTATTAGGTACGTACTATATATAATTATAAATATGTACGTATATTCTGCGGTAAGTAGGTAGACCGTACACAGATAGCCTCGACGACCATGAAGATATACCGACGATTGACAAACTGCCACACGGCTACATACTAGATGTAAACGATGAAACAGAGAGAAGACTGAATGACTTACATACATAGCGACTGGGTGCAGCACAAAGGTCACCGTTCCAAAGACGGCTTGTGCACCGGACACCGGGTAGGCCAAGCCGAAATGTCTTATTTTAGCGAAGAGGTAGTCAAAGGCTATGTATCCCGTCGGCCATCGCAGCACGATCAGTCCAAGAAGGAACTGAACGAATAGTCCGATACCAACGAAAAGCCACCGGACCTACAGTGACAACATTAGCATCACTCAGAATGATAGGAAGACAAGGTATAAGGTAAGGTAAGGAATGGTAAGTCATGATCAAATTTCGCAATAAAAGAAAGATGAAGAATGGTATGCGGGGATCATCCGATGACTTAATTAAGGCATAGCAGAAGGCATGGTATGTTAAGATCAGGTATAGTGTACCAGTAATTAAAGAATGGTAGATTTGAGCAGGAGAAGCTGTATGAATATTGTTCATGATGCGGCCGAACCTCGAAACGAGAATGGCTGAGAACAGAACAGAACATATTTGAGCAGCATGAAAGACATTGAAAGCTGAGTCATGCATAAGAAAATCTACATACATAGAGTTATGTGTACTGTGCATAGAGTGAGGGAAGGAGGAGACGCGGAAGACCGAGGAAGAGATGGTTGGATGAGGTACAGGAAAAGTCTGGCATGAGCCTAGAGGAGCTGAGAGAGGCAACAAGAGAGAGGAGACACTGGAGAGGATACATCAAGAATGTCGCCAGAGCTCCAAGAGCTGACGGCACCAGGTGACCAGGTGTGCATAGAGTTAGACCTATCATGCATAACGCACGCATGTGTAAAAAAAGTGTTAAACGTCATCATTTATAATTAATTCATAGTTTATGGCAACTTTATAGCTCAAGACGGAACCAGATAAAACCGAAATGTATATCGGCTAAGTTTGCCTGTCGCTTGTGGACTTCATTCAGCTCACTTTACGCAATTTTTATAAACACTTCATTCGATAATGTAAGCTGTATTATAATAGGCTATCAAAAGCAACAAGTTCACTAATTGCAGCGTTTCGCAACGAAATGTAATTTCATGCTGTGTCATGGAATTCCAAAAAGCCTCATATTCACAATCTTAATATTGCGCGGTCAACTAATCCACATGAATGCGTTAAAGACAGTGAAGCCTGATTGGCTGTCTCACCTTGTCTGGTCGCTTAGAAGTGACGTAGATGAAGAGCAGAAAGAAAATTGCTCCAAAGAAACTCCGCAGCTGCCGAAGAGTTGTAATGGCGAACAGGAAGATGAAAGACATCGATATAACGAGCATCATTGTACCCATGAACCTATACGGTACACAATTATTGCACATAATTGCGGGGCGCGGTGGTGTAGTGGGTATGTTCGTTGCCTTGCAGCCGGACGGTTGCAGCTTCAAATCCACCTCAAGTCGCCGCGTAGGGACCTTGGGCAAGTCCTTCACTCGCAATTATTGCTCGGCGCTTCGGCGTGAAACTCCGATGCAGTGTCCGCGGTGAAGTTGGGAGCGCCTCTGAGTAGTGAGCTTGAAGGGGCGCTATAGCAAGTTCACATGCAAACACACAAACATAGAGTTTCTTCCAAGCTATATAGCAGCGGTTCTCAACCTGTGGGTCGCGACCCCCACGGGGGTCGCCTGACAATTTGCCAGGGGTCGCCTAAGCCTTCAGAAATTTGCAAAAGATGTAATAGCAATTTCAACACTATCTGCCACATTATAGCAACTTTAAAAAAATTTCACTTATGCTTTCCTCTGATTCATTGTTAGATTGCAGCAACTAATTTCAATCTTGCCATTTAAGTTTTCAAATTCAATTCCACTCTAACCATTCTTCCAACAAATTAAACAATGTCTGGTTTGCTCAAAGAAACTATGCTGTCAGCTAGTGACGCCTATAATGTAACACATGGGCGAAGACTTGAATTGGTCCCAGAAATATGGTGGGGGACCGAGCTGCTTATATTCCCCCGATATTTCCAAGATATTTGATAATATTCATCATAAATTTCTACAGTGTTATCCGCTGTTTATCCATAATGAACATTTTTTAAGTGACAACTTTAAGTGCTATAATTACAATATGCAAATAAAAAATAAACTGTGAGTAGGGGACATTTATTGAAATCTGAGGTCTTTCAGTACGGAAATTATGAGAAATTTTCTTGAGACAACAGCTGAAAATGCGATCATTGCAGTGTGGAAATTGAAACAATTTTGAACAATGGGAGGGAGACACTTTTGAAGTCTTAAGCCACGCATGGGCGGAGACTTAGGGGGGAGCAGGGGGACGGTCCCCCTCAATCAATGTGGTGGGGTACGGCCCATGCATTTGTCCCCCCAGCCGTTAAGCGTTCGAACATGTCACGTTAGAAGTGATGACTAAAAAAGGTCAAATTTTTGGCAGGTAATATCGTGTTTTTCCGTCGAAATTTTTCTAACCGGATGACTAAAAAAATCATCAACTTTTTTGGCCGGCAAAAATGGAAAATTTCGAAATTTCGTAGGCGACTCAGTCAAGTCTCCGCCCATGAAGCCACGACTGACAGCATGGAAATGATGAGCAATTTCGCTCAAATGACAGCCTGAAATGCTACCATTGCAGTGTGGAAATTTAAAAAATGCCAACAATGAAGATGGGATGTGCCTCTCAAACCCCTCCCCATTTCGGCGCAATCATAAATAGCACAAGTAAAGTTTAGGAAACTGGTAGCATCCGAAAAGAATCAGCTAGGCCTATGCGAAATGTGTGTTAAGAAAAGAAAAATGAACGACTAATTTTCAGAGTAGCCTGTTATTTAAGTTTAATAGTGGCGGCATGAATAGAGAAATTAAAAACTTTTGCAATGATATTTTGTCGATCAAATCAATGAAACACAACAATTAAACTGAAGCGACATTCAGATACTGAACATATAACCATGCGGGAAACCATGACGAGTATTTTTAAGAACAAGGCTGACGACGCCAAGAAGGCACGCTTGAGATGGGGATTTGGGAAATCCAACAGCAGGACGTGGCATGCAGCTGTCGAAGTTTCACAAGCTGAATAGACTTTTGAAACTTCAACTTCAAGCCAATGAATAGGTGGCTCTCAGAATCTCAAGAATCAGGAAACATCACACTGTTTCCAAGCAGTGTTTGCTTTCTACGTATGAAGTGAAATGCATAACATTGGACAATGGTAACAAAACTGCAGCGTGGGGGAAGTCAATCAATTTTTTTGTTGGGGTTCGTCACAGCTTTAGAAATGTTACCAAGGGGTCGCCGCACTAAAAAGGTTGAGAACCGCTGCTATATAGGTTCACATGGACATAAAATTGGGTTACCTTGACAAATCAGTGAAATACGTATACATGCAAAAAAGCACTTTTACTACTAGTGGTCGATAAATGCGAAAAGGCCTCTCAGTACCTATTGAGCGGTAATAAAAGAGGATGTACGTACATGTATTAGGTACCTAAAGATGATCTGTTCTAACACACACGGGCGATGACAATGTCATGTATGTCATACGTTTGGTCCCGCGTGTTGAAACTTCAGCCTGTCGTTCTCTCTCAGGACCTGGTGTTATGTCTGGAATAGTCTCCTGTTGGAGATGCGCATGTTACCTTGGGCTGAATTGTGGGTTTTAACAGGTACCTTAAACCTTTTTTGTATTACTGTGGTTGAACAATCCAGTTTTCTATTGATCACTTGTTTTAGCTTATCTCTTTGTGAGGTAGCATAAGTCTCTTTGTGAGGTAGCATAAGTATAATAGATCTACGTTGTATACTAATGTATAGCCTACAGCCCTACATAGCCTCGCTTACGGAACTATGTAGCCTACACTACGCCAACACATTTTGTATGTGAATACACGCTGTATACCCGCGTATACTCTCTTGTATAGACTGTAACAGCATGCCATACACTCAACAACTCATAATAATATAATAATTATATAGAGCTACTTATTACCTACCACTGGATCAATCGCCCATGACGCTTGAGTAGATGCTTGAGCTGTGTGATTAGTGTTTCCTTCATTTGGGATCCGCAGTTTTCATTAACCCAGACGAGAGCAAACACGAAGATCCCGAGACTTGTAAAGACTGTCAACGCCGTTGCCCCACTGACGCTATAAGCCATCGCAAAGCCATAGTAGACCATATAAGCGACGAACAGCGCCAGCAGGAAAAGGCTCCTCAGCAGTCGGTAGTGAGAAGACAGGAAGCCGGTGATCCTGGCTTGAATTCGAAGTAGAAGCATCGGACTTTCCTCATCCGTAGAAGACGAGTTGTGAATGGAGTGTTTGTCATTTGATTCCACGATGCACTCTTCTTCCTTTTCCTTTTCCCCGAGGTCTGTTGCTTTAACGGCAATCCTGATGAAGCCATCGTCGCTCTCCAATGTCAGCTTCACGTATTGAACGCTTACACGAGGCATTAGGTTGGGCAATGAAAGAACCATGTCTTTGTAAAAAATTGATCTAGCTACTTACTTTGCTCAGACAGACACTCACGATGCTAGCCGAGTATCTGTGATTCCCTTGTGGACACCAGTTCATGCAGATTAACGATGTTAGGCTTAATGGCTCCTCTGTTAAGACTATTCGCTCGTTAAGAATAATATTATTGTCCTAATTTTAATTGCTGACTTCATATAGCGCCGGTGTTTAATGTATCAATCGATGGCGATTCAAAATCGTGCCACAATCAGGTGAATTTATTCAGAAGGTGAGTCCGTAAAGTCCAAAATCACAGACCACACGATAACGGAATATTGATCAACTTGTACAAGCTGCTAAGTCTACATTGTCGCCGCAGAACAATGTAGCCTACTATTGCAACCGGATCTAAAATGACCCAGTGTTCAAGACCTTTTTGAACAACTGAAAAATATCTCCCTTAAATAACCGACATCGGTTATTCCTGTGCAGAAACTGTTGAGACCTCCGACGCCGAGGTGAATGAACCGTCGTAGGAACTACGCCCAGAGTAACAAACTGCGATAAGTTAGACTACAACACGTATGCTATATAGTCTATACGCTATGGTCAGATCACAGATCTAAACAATCTTCACGATTAACATCAGCAAAGCATCAATAGGCTACTCAGCGCGATACTTTGCCTCATGGTTATTGAGCATCTAACGCACTTTGATCATAGTTCGCATCATTTACAACACTTGTACTGGGTCACGTGATAAGATAACTTGCGAGGAACATTCGTACTCACAGAAGCTGCAGGTCAGAGCTCTCATTAATTAATCGAAACTCACTTTTGTTCGTTTATCATCATTGACATCGATCAATTCAGACTTCAACCACTAAGTCCAACATGCGATGCGGCCTAGAAATGGACATGGGCGGTGTTTGGTTTCCGTTCTTGGAGGGGCTAAAAAAAACTTGGGAAGAACTTGGACTTTGTTGGGCTGATACTCGGTCTAGAACGAGCCGCGCCGACAAATATTTTCTCTGACCAAAAAAGTTGATGACCTTTTTCTTAGTCCTCGGGCTGGAATCTCGCCGAAAAATAAAACTTTCCTGGTCAAAAAAGCTGATGACGTTTTTTAGTCATTCGGAAATTTCGCGTTCGTGGACAGAACCATTTTCCCCGAACAAATTTATTAGTCTGTGCCTTCTTTGGAGGGCTAAGCCCGGAAAAAGATACCATTACACGGTTTAAAAATTTAATCTGAGTCTTCTTGGGGGGCTCAGCCCTCCCTAGCCCCTGATAAACCTCGCCCATGGAAATGGAATGCTTCATTGATCTCATACATTTCTCGCGGTGCCACGTAGAAGTCGTTTAGAGAACATGCGCACATAATTATTTATCAGAGCTACAATTTAAAGTAAATCAGTAAGCTTACCAGATGATTTATTTCGGTGCCGGTCTGGAAAGTCAACCCAAAAGAAATTCACACATATCTTAACTATAAACTGATAAAGTGCCACTTGAAAGCCAAGCGCAGGGCGCCAGCTTATCTACGAGCGTTGCGTCTTGTCAGAAAGCTTGTATTAATGATATTTCTAAGGAGGTTGAGTCGAGTTGCCATGGACTCAACGGAGCAGAGAATCTGTTAAGATTCGTGTCGCTTACGTCGAGAATTGAATGGTGAGTATCAGGTGAGTCTGGGTGCGAATTAATGAGCAGGTGAAACTTCAGTTTTGAGTAGAAAGCCGAAAGTCAAGCAAGGGAAAACGGGAGAATGTGACTCGGGGTTTAACAAGCGCCACGATTACTCGATTGAGTCTAAGAGCGTCTATAACTATGTCGCACTTGTTGCCTAAAGACCAAGGTCGTAGGCCTATGTAGGGGATGTTTTGGTTGTTTGAACACCCCCGAAATGAAATAATGTAAAAACGAAATAGGGGATTAATGCATTTACTAACACACGCGGTAAGAACTAAGAACGAAGCGCATGAGCAAATATCAAGTGAAGGACTTGCTCAGGGTACCTACGCGGAGGCTTGAGGTGGATTCGAACTCGCAACCTTCGGGCTCCAAAGCGTCGAACTGAGCACTACATCATCGTGCCCTACATAATCATCTTACAATTATTCAATCGATAGTTTGACGTCACTAATTAGCGGGATTTCTTTTTTTCCTTTCGGGCTTCATTTTTTGTAAGAGAGTTGCAATGACAAGTAAACCTGACTTATTGGATTTGGAGAAAAACATTATTCCTGAATTTTGTTACAAAGTAAAACATCTTTATTGATTGATTGATCGATTGATTGATTGATTGTCCGTGATTCCAGAGACTCCAACAACATTTGGTTGGCGACTGGACTCCAAATAAAATTCGACTCTGGACCGACAGAAGAAAACTTACGGTCCAGAATTATGCACCATAACACAAACGTTTTGATTATATTATCGACAGCCCTTCAATGAAATCTTTAGGCTTTATTTAGCTTGTTTTTGATCACGCCTAGTGATGCTTGAAGTTTGGTCACTTGAAACATTTGAATTGGAGTAATCAATAACTATCTCAGTGCCTGTTGACCGAAATACGCACCAACAGTCTTGATAACAGAACGTACTGGCAGATATAGACAAGAGAGAGAGAGAGAGAGAGAGAGAGAGAGAGAGAGAGAGAGAGAGAGAGAGAGAGAGAGAGAGAGAGAGAGAGAGAGAGAGAGACGCATATCCAGACGTACTAAATGCTACATACAGAGACCATAGAAGACAGCACAGACGATGCTGGTTCTTGTGCTTCTGAATGACGTTCAAGAAAAAAACATCCTCAAGATTGCTGGCTTATGCAATGAAGGCTACATCTGGTTTATGCCATTATTATCTCTGCAATGCTAATGAATGGTTGCCAGGATAATCAGACGAGTGATAATTTTGATTATTGACAGTCCTTCAATGAAATCTTTTAAAGATTAGGCCTAAGCCTAGGCCTATTTGCTGTTTGTATGTGTCTATCCTCATAATAGTTGTATGCATGTATAACCATAGCCATAAGTTTTATCGAACCCAAGCAACAATATAATTATGACATTGAGAAGCAAGTATAGTAGAAAAAGAGCAAAGAATCAAAAGGAACCTGGGTTCTGTTCGTGGGCCACCTGTAACAATGAAATAAATTTTGGCACAGTTGGTAATAACACAAGTTACAATAAGGCGCAATTCTGAGCAAGTTAACTAAGTTTATTTAATTTAACGAGCACTATGCAATCTGAGTTACGAGATGAGACAGGAGTCTAACCTTAAAGAGCGAGATGGTAGTTAATTTACATAAGGTGAGAGGTAATTATATTGCTCCAAGTGCGGGTACCAGCGCACTTGAATGCAGGGCCTTTTAGCGTGCATGCAGTTCTATACAAAATACGCAGTTGTAAATTAATTTGTGCAGTTGTGGATGCACTTCTGTGTAGTTAAAGCTAGTCTAAAACAGGACTGTAATCAAGGGTATACGGGGGTATACGGCGTAGAAAATCCAGGGTACACGGGTATACGCGAGTAAATCACGGTACACGCGGCTGTTTAGGTTATTTCTTTATTTAAATTCGAATCGAAAAGCAAAACAATAAATAAAAAAGGTCATCACTCATCAGATTTTATTCGGACGGAAAATATATAAATTTTTCACTGACGACTAAAAAAGTCATCAGATTTTTTATTCGGACGGAAATGGAGAAATTTTTAAGCTGATGATTAAAAAAAGGTCATCAGAAATTTCGCACCCAAAAAGTCGATTTTTCTCCCGGCATGGAGGATGGAAAGGAAAGAAGGGGTTGCGCAAGTCTAGAAATTCCTTTAAAAGCCATGCTTGAATGAAAACATCCGAGAATTTGTCCTCACAAAAGTCACTCTCATTTTCGCAGTAGAACGTAGGCTACAGGTTAGGGCTTAGGATAGAAGTAGCTGTGAAATAGTTATTAAAGACCCTTGGTAACTGATTATGAACATCATTTAAACATAAATTCGCTGGGTTGCAAAATTCTAATGTGTTCGATATTACGGACACGGTACAATTTAAATATTTCATCCGGCAATCACTCGCAGAGCTCTTCTTTGCAATTTTTTTAAATCTAGCCAGCCTTGTAGAGTAGGCTGTGTCAAGGCCCAGACCAAATTAGAGTATGTAGCAGGTAAGGTACGAATGAATAAGAGAGAAGGCATAATATAGATTAAGACGTGTTTGAGTGGGCAATAGGTAAGCTATCCTATTCACAATGCCATTGGTTGATTGGTGGGTTTTATGTGATCGTTCAATGTTAAGAATTGATCAAGATAAGTACCCACAAATTTAATTGAAGTTCCACGGGGAAATAGGGATTCCATTAATTAACAACTATTATAGTTCGATGATTGTAGATGGAATCTTTTTCCGATGAGAGCAAAATAGGATGTAATTGGTTTTAGTTAGGTTTATGAGCAGTTTGTTAGCATAGAACCAGTCAGTAACCTTAACCAATTCCTGGTTCATAAGATAAAGCAGATGATTATATGACTTATTAGAAAAAATGAACACATTAGTGTCGTCAGCAAATATTTCAAATTGTAGTAGGGTTGAGGCATTTGGAAGATCATATCGTCTGTTTAGAGTGCAAGGGTTCTAACTCCACTTTTCGAAATTGTTCAGGAGAGCAAATCTAAACTTTCGATGATTGCCAAAAATCCAATTATTGTCATATCATTGTGATTTATGAAAATTTGGATAGCAGATTATATCCTTAGTTGGAATAATATAATCTTTAAAAAAAATTTAAGCCGCCGCGCATAAAATAATAAAGTTTGTGGAGGACAGGAGGCAAAATTATAGCAATAGAACCTTTGCGCATTTCAAAATATTTCGGAATTTTAAGATAGATAATAATTTATTTCTTCATAATTTATGGATTTTTGGGAAAAATAGATCGTTTCCCCTAGTTGGAATGATGAAATCTTTTAAGTATTTTGTGTCTCCGAACCTGAAAAATAAATGTTTGTGAGAGAAAGTACGCAAAATGATAACTTTATGACGGGAGATAGGCCTAGCTAGCCTATGCCTGGAACCTCCGCAGATCCAAAATATTTGTAGATCTGAAGATAGATCGTTTTATAACGACTCAAATATGCGGTTCATAATTATCTTTTAAATTATTATCAACCATTACATGAAAATAATGTGGTTTCTGCCTGTTTTAGTAAGAAATAATAATAATAAGCTAAAAAATGCGCTATAACAAACCACTCTCAAATACGCTTGTGGTCGCTTACAACATGCACAAATGAATTATAATTGAGTATTAATTTTCGAACTTTATCAAAATTCCTTGATTAAAATAATTGTTTTTATTATAATAATAAGATTATTATGCTCAGAATAATTTTCCCGACCAAAGCAACATGTTACAGATTGTAAGAAAGATACGATTTTCCTAGGATATAATTTTTAATCACGTTTTCTGCACACCTTCGGTTAGCATTCTTTGCGTGAATAAATAACTATAATCGCTCTAGCGCAAGGCGTGAGTAGATAGAACCTTTGCACATTTCAAAATATTTCGGAATCTGAAGATAGATAATAATTTATTTCTTCATAATTTATGGATTTTTTGAAAACAGATCGTTTGCCCTAGTTGGAATGATGAAATCTTTTAAGTATTTTGTGTCTCCGAACCTGAAAAATAAATGTTTGTGAGAGGAAGTACGCAAAATGATAACTTTTTGACGGGAGATAGGCCTAGCCTATGCCTAGAACCTCCGCAAATCCAAAATATTTGTAGATCTGAAAATAGATCGTTTTATAACGACTCAAATATGCGGTTCATAATTATCTCTTAAATTATTATCAATCATTACATGAAAATAATGTGGTTTCTGCCTGTTTTAGTAAGAAATAATAATAATAAGCTTTAAAAAATGCGCTATAACAAGCCACTCTTAAATAATTATGCTTGTGGTCGCTTACAACATGCACAAACGAATTATAATTGAGTATTAATTTTCGAACTTTATCAAAATTCCTTGATTAAAATAATTGTTTTTATTATAATAATAAGATTATTATGCTCAGAATAATTTTCCCGACCAAAGCAACATGTTACAGATTGTAAGAAAGATACGATTTTCCTAGGATATATTTTTTAATCACGTATTCTGCACACCTTCGGTTAGCATTCTTTGCGTGAATAAATAACTATAATCGCTCTAACGCGAATTTGTGAAGTGTGCAAAGGTTCTATCTTAGATAGAACCTTTGCACACTTCACAAATAGGTCATTGGAGATACATGTATCTCCAATATTCAAATAGTTGCTGTTTCGTTTTTTGTACTCAGAACGATATAATCTTTGCACATTTTAAGCATCACATTGGTGGCAACAAAATAAAACAATAAAACGTTTTTTGAAAAATTTGGAGTTAGAACCCTTGCACTCTAAACAGACGATATATATATATATATATATATATAATATTAAAAAGAGTTGGGGTTCTAGAATGCATCCATGAGGAACTCCATATCTAATTATTCTTAGCTGAGAGAGAGAGAGAGAGACAGAGAGACAGAGAGAGAGAGAGAGAGAGAGAGAGAGAGAGAGAGAGAGAGAGAGAGAGAGAGAGAGAGAGAGAGAGAGAGAGAGAGAGAGAGAGAGAGAGAGAGAGAGAGAGAGAGAGCACTATTGCAGATGACTTGTTGCTTTCGATCTTTAAACTAGACCTTAAACTAATTTAGTTCCGTATTCACATATTTTCAAGCTTCTAAAATATGCTTGGGAATATGGGAATAGATCTACTTGCGTGTTTGTATAAATTTTATGTTTGTGCGCATGTTTCTACCTATAGATAGCAACCTGGCAGGGCATACATTGAGACGAACAAAATAGACTAAAATAAAGCAGGCTGTGATCAATTAGACTATTAGAGGGTTGTAAGTTATGCTTTAGTAAATGTGGTAGGCCTAATAAACCCACTCAACCCACACTTGAGACAAAGTTTCGATCATGTTTGCACGGAAGTTCAAAATCGTGCATTCGTGCTCTGAGACCAAGATGATGGTTGTTCTTTGGTGGAAAAGACCTCGAGGGATTACGTGGAAGTCGTTCCAGACTACCGCATTCAGCATTCGGTCCTCATTCAAATTAATAACCATTTATATGTGTATCAAAAAAGTTTCATGGTCGATGTTCTGCATACTGCATGGTCACCCTCTCTGGCTCTCACCAGCGGATTGAGCCAAGGCTGTTTTTAACGATTTTTTAGAACTGCACAAGTTAGCACAACCCCTTCTTTTCTTTCCAATCCTCCATGGTAAATTACTTCCAATCGGAGAACAACGACCTATTTTGCTACTTATAACTGCACAGAATTGTTTTTACAACTGCACAAATCCGCTTAGAACTGCACATTTTGTGTACAACTGCACGTTTAAAAAAGCCCTGGATTGAGCATAGTGCACTGCATGGCATTGCGCTGCTAACTAGACCTATCTCCTGCCAATCTTCGGCATTACTGCTGGCCTGTCGCTAGTGCTATGCAGCTAAGGGCTCTCGAACTAATCTGGGTATCCATTTATCTATAGTAGGCTACTTTCACTGTAGGCAGAACCGCATCCTCTCGGCGGTATAGGCCCTTGACCTCTCTTTCCCAGGATCTTATTTTCCATGTTATATTCTCACCTACAGACCGGTTCAGCCGTTCTGGAGTTGGGAAAGCCTCAGATTGAAAGACCGACATGTACGTGTTCGATACGAGTGCATGAATGAATGAATATGCATGTGAAATTGTGAATGCATGTAATATGTGAATGAATGTACAGTATATATATATGTATGAAATGCATGTCGTTTATTTGGAACTGTCTTACCCATGACCTACATCGTCAATATCTTCAATGTTTTTAAATCTTGTCACCTTGTGCATGCATGCGATAGCCTAATTTTATGAATAAATGTAGCCCATATATAATTAGGCCTATGTACGAAATGCTGCGTGGTCCATGCACGTTGAACGTCGTACAGTCTGATACCAGATGTCTTGTAGAATCCATCTTTTAAGCACTACATGCCATTGGGAGCTTGCTAGAGGAGACACCTATTTGTTTAGTAAATCAGTTCATTAATTAATTTCAGTGTTTACAGTGATTTATTTATCGCTTGGGTTATCGGGAGCAGCACTTTTTTGATGTATTTGCAATAGGCCTACCTTGTTGTAACTATTTTGCTCAAACAAGTAGGCCAATACACATAATAGGCTACTCACGTTTATATGTATATATGTGGCGTCCGACCATCCTCAACAGACAACGCTTCCCTCTTGCCGTCGCCCGCAAGCGCCTCTGTACGACCGGGTCGTTCTCTCTCGGTGGCCCCTGCGCCACCAAGAGTCTCTGGCTGCCCAGGACCCGGGAGACCCTCCATCGTACCAGGATCGCCCGAGTCTCCCGAGTCGCTGTCTGCGGCGTGCGCGCCGTCCTTTCGTTCACTAACGGTCGAAGAAGACCCTGACACTGACGCCTGCGACCGGGTGTGCAGCGCGGTCTCGTCGGACTCACTCTCTGCCGAGCCCGCGGTCACCGAATAGGCGACGTCCTGAGATGGAGGATGGCCGACTCCCAACACGGGGTTCGTTGTCCCACCGGCAGAGCGCCCTCGCCGTGCGCCACCCGTCGCGCCTGCGGTTTTCGTCTTCTTGCCCGTATTTCCCGCACCCTATCGCACCATGCTGCATTTGGCAGCCACCGAACCCTCGCCACCAACGGGGACTACTGAGCATGTTCCTTGTACCGGCGACCAAAGTGACTTGAACCAGAACCATTCCAACGGCCCGAGGCCGAGGATGCGCCACGATCCTGGTCTCATCCTGTTGCCAATGAATCACACGGAGAGAAGGCTCACGCTGCTCACACACTACCGGGCAGAGTCAAGCTGAAGCCCGGGAGTGATCGAGACCGGCAGCGGCCAAAACTTCCAACTTTACACACGTAGCCTGTCAACGGAACACGCGCCGCCGCCGTGTACAAAGTACGCGGCGCGCTTCCCGAGTGCTCGCCTCACCCGTCCAACAGCCAACGGCAACAACCGCACTTAACCGAGACCTGCCTTCTCGGACGCTCGGAAGAGCGTTGTGGTTTATGCTGTTCACTTCCGCGATATTTCAGGAAAAAAATAAAAGACCTGGCGGTCTTGGGGAACAGGTAACGGGTAACCCCGTCTCCGAAGAGACTTATTAATTGTCTTGTATTCTACGGCGACGTTCACCCTTAACTCAACATTTACGGACCTCAAGTAAAAACCCTGATTACAACTTGGTCTTTACTCTCAGGTTTTACTCTGCTTCCCACGCTCCTAGTTTGCTAAACCCACAAACAATCCTCTACCCGAGGCGAGCAACAAAATATCCACTGTACCACTGTAACACTGATCTACCCGAAGAACTTGGTGCCCCTGTTTTACTAATTAGCACGAATATCACCGAGGCATCGGCTTCATGCGCACCCGTGGAGTCACCACTCTCCACTCAGAAAACCCGTAACCTTCACGTTACGCTCAACGGACTCTCAACGATCGCCAAGACGGCAGGATCGTGAATACAACACGTAGCTTCCCTTGCAGGTAGGAGCCCAACCCAGCCCTGCAGAATCACCAACCCGTGTAACCAAACGTAACCTCCGTACACTTCACCAGGGGATTTCACCCTATACTCAGCCGTGTCACTTCCGCAGACCAACGGAGCTGCGGCGTCTCCGACCGTATTATCACGTACCACTGAAACAGAAAATTGAGCCCTGTGAGTTCGATGCCAAGGGAACGAACCCTGACAGATCACTACAAAAGCCCTCACAACCGTATACACTCAGGATCGCCAAATTGCATTCGAAAGGCCAATGCCCACGCTGTCGAGACAGTCGAACACAACCGAAATCACCATGATCTAGTCATAGTACGTATGGAGTAGTCGGCAACTACTCCACGTTATAAGCAACGCACCGTATGGCAGGCTTTATTCCACCGGCAACACTCTATGCTTTGGCTTCAAAACCCCAATCGGTTTTCCATATAAATGTAGCGAAACCTAAGTTCAAACGAAACCGGTTTCAGATTCTTTTCTACCAAGCCAAATGGCTACCTAACGAGAGTCAGGGTTACTCCCGCGAGTTACCGGCAAATTATCTTTTACATGTAACTCGCTTGTGGCCTGTCCGCCATATATATATATATATATATATATTATATATATAAATATAAATATAAATATATATATATAAAGTTTACTGGAACGATTAGGCTACAGGCGGTAGATCTACTGGACCAACGAAATAAGAGTCCAAGGTCTAAAAGACGTCGACATAATAGTCACTTACATACGTATAAACTTATTGGTGGCGTCATTCAAAACCTGTTCAGAAAAGTTCCATAAATTTGTAACACAAAATAGTTTTAAAATATCACTCGATCGTAACAAATTCGTCATTGTTGTACAAAACAGTTAGAAGTTTCATGCCGCCACTTTGACGAAACTCTTGCAACTCTCGAGTCAAATTCATAAACGAATCAACTTCTAAGCACTCACGAGAGATGAACGTGCTAATGATTTGCTGTTGAGATGCAGATCCTAGTTTTATACTGAAAATGCAAACTGTCTGTCCCATCTTGCGCAAACTATTCTCAAACCGTTTAAATAGAATTTCATACATTGTATATATGGCCCAATGAAATAGTGCGCACTTGACTTGAGTTAATCCTTGGAATAATTAATTATTGAACATTTCACACTGAAATAATTAGCCTATGTCGTCAACGCATGCTATAGCCTATAAGAACACACACTAACCAAACCCTCGTAAAGGGCGATTGCCAAAGTCTTAATAAATCAGCTGACACTTTCACAATAATTACCTTTCGCACCAAAGCAAAAAACTTCTTTTCTAATTAAACTTGAAATGCAAACTGTAATTCTGCAGCAACGTCTGAACTCTGGGCACATATCAATCCCTCCAATTCAGCGTCTGTTCATAAATCTGCAGGTTCTTATCAATCATCAATTGGCTCTCGTCGCTCTCTGGCTAGCCCATCAGATCCTTATAACTTGGCAGGATCTTAAGGACCCAGAGAACCAAAAGCTGGTTTCCTGTCATAGTTCCGGGCTGATCGTATTCTGATTCAGTAGACAACACAACAGCGACACTGGCCGAGTAGAAGCAGACAACATTGACGTTTAGTAAGATACGAGGGAGCATTGACATCATTCTGCGGCGATGACGAGGGGCAATCACCTGAAACAGTGCCATCCAAGCGCAGAGGGTGCCAAGCACAGATAAGCCGGGCATAGCGTGAGTGGCGATTACGGCCGAGTCGTTCTGTGCAAAAGAAAACAAAACAAATGCAAATGCAAAAGTTTTTCTATGGCAACCACATAATTATAATTATGACCTACCTAACTTATGACCGTATTGGTTTTATTTGGATGAATTAATTGGATGAAGTGTCCATTTAACTGGGAGCCGCGACCTTGAAGGTTCTCGTTTCTACTTATGTGGCGAAACTTTTATAAATATAGTCTACTGCGCCGTCCAAGGGACCGTCCATAGATGACGTCACGCAATTTAGGACGTTTGTTAACCGCACGCGTCATGACACAAAGTAGTGCCCCTCAAATATGACATCATAAAACTCTGCAACTCCACCGAAAAGCTAGATGTTCAGAATGTTATATGCAAATTTCCTATAGGCCTAATTATAAAACTAAAGCATTTATAACTATAAAAATACTTTAATAATCTTCGTTTAATTTAGGAAAAGAGACAAATCCAGGTGACACACCGCACCCAGTTACACGTCAAAGCACGTTAAAAATCAACAATGGTAAAAATATTGTGAACATAACAATGTATGTTATTAATTGGAGGCAAAGAGAACCATCGGAATAAAATTTCTATCATCTTTAAATGGCAGAACAAAAGATGTAGTCTAGGGCGCAAGTTATAGGTGGTTTTTGCTAGAGGTGGGAAAGGTTCCTCCGGACGTGATTGACATTTAGCATTACATTACGAAGCAGCCCAGCATCAACTCCAGCAGCTAACGTCTTTATGCTCGGGAACAAGTCATTGCGTGCGGTTCAACATTCGCTCCATTTTAGTTCTGTCATCGCTCATGGTGAATCCCCACCAGGCTGGGGCACTGGGATCCTCGCGACAGAAGTGTCTCGAGCTACTTCGTGCAGAAACTATAATATGGTAGAACGAATAAAAATAGAGAGAGTATGCTATGGGTTAATTACTGCAATCATTAATAATAATAATAATAATAATAATAATAATAATAATAATAATAATAATAATAATAATAATAATAATAATAAATAAAAATAAAAAATAATAATGATAATAGTAATAGTGATAATAATAATAATATTTTTTCTTGAATGAAACGCCTGCAAACGCATTGTGCTGCACATGTACAAGTTATTCAACAATTTTAATTAACATCAATATTAGCTGCTAACAGAACAGACCGCCTGCAATAGGCCTACACGGCGTTAATAGCAGCCTTCAAAGCACGTCCGCCCTACGGGGTTTGATCTCAATAGGCTACCTCTCGCTCCCCGTGCCAATGCGCTACCGACCCCCCACCCTATGCATTCCACAAAATGAAATGTCTGGTAGAATCATTACAACTTAAAAACAGTCTTCAAGAGACCATACGGAGTAGGCAATTTCAAACGGACGGGTTTCTTATAAATGAGGCCTCCATCCAGACAATGTGACCCACAGTCGGATCATAGCTGACAACCAGCTGCTGTAGATCAGCGGTAAAATAATGCGAGTCCCTTATGCATGGGCCCCAAATTATTGCTTGTCTTGGCCAATCTCTTTAGGATTTATGCACGGGTATTTAAAATGTTCGCTTACTTAATAATAATTATCATTGTTATTTTATGATACGTTCATTTCACTTTGTGGCGTAAATTCTAATTTATAAAATCCAGTGGCGTAACTACGGCGGGGCAGAGGGGGCAGCCGCCCCCCCAAATGAAAGGGCTGCCACCCCAGCTGCCCCCCCCCCCAATCCCTGCGTTTGTTTTACTTTTAACTTTTACGAGTGATAAAGAATGTTATATAATTCTTCAGTTACTGAGTTAAGACACGTTAACGTCGTCAAGACATGTCAATTATGTGATTGCTCATTGCTGTCATGTCAATGATTGAATGATGTCATGACACTCCTGACAGACCTGACTACTTTCAGTATTTTGTTCAATTGCTAAATTATCGTGCGTACGGCTCGCGATGCCGATGCGCGCTTTAATTGCCAACGGTAGCCACCCCATCATTTTAAGCTGCCACCCCACTGCCCCCCCCCATAAAAAAATAACTGGCTACGCCACTGATAACATCGATTGCACTGGTGTATAATTAGGTCAATAGTAAAGAGCAGCATGAATTTGGTCGGTGCATCAGAACTTATCATTCCGAAATGTGTGCGAGAATAACAAGGGTAAAAGTCTTCATGTGCTGACAAGAGAAGATAATTCTAATTGATTTCACTTAGTAATATTAATGCTCACGAACTTCGAGACTGCAATCTCTTCAACGACATATCGCCGAGACTTTCTCAGACAGCCGCAGATAACTGAGTTCGACTAAAGTTTAAGGGTTATCTGTCTTATCATGACTACGCTCCTTGATACAAGGCTAATCATCAACTTTAAAAGTAACAGTGAGGTAGACAACCGTGGTGAATTATGTTGCAGCGTAGACATTCAAAAGACGATGGACTTTACACACAATCTATATTGATGGCATAATTAATTAACTACAGATGTAGAACAATTTGCTTTCTGATTAAAGGCCACGACTGCAGCTACCCACGAGAGTCGAGATGAAGACAAGATAATTATATCAGGCCGTCTTTTCTTCATCTAATTTTTTCCTTATTAATTTTATCGCTGTTACAAACCATAACCCCAAACTTTAAGGCTTCATGTAGCACGCTCTCAAAATAGGCTATTGTGGACTAAACAGACTTCTAGATAAACCGAATGCAAAGGCACCCTTAAAGAATCAAAGTCCCGCTATACCCTTGTACATAAGAACTTTAAGAACCTCGAAACTGTCGTCTTATTTAGTAGGGTGGTTGCATCCCTAATAGAAAATTTTCAACTTAAGATGTCATATTTCTCCAATCCGCCATTCCGTGCCACTTGGTCTAAAGCCTATGTGGCCCAAAAATTATCAGGATACAGCAATATTTAGGACTTGCACAACGTCGTTGAAGTTTAGGATTTTACAAATAATTGTCGTAATTTCGAGTACAAGTATTATTTACTTAACATTTTCGGAATTATGTTTTTTTTACAGAAACACTTCATGATTTTTACTTAGGCACAGCTGATACGTAAATTCTACAATGTTCTTGTCATCACTGACTGCCGTTAATATTTTTATGAGCATTTTAGCGGTAGGCTAATTGACAAGTGAGAGAATTCCTGCGAACGATAATCCAGCAATGTTATGATTATTTTCTTACTAACAATCTAAGTCATCAATGCACCAAAGTAGTCTACACATTCATTCATTCATTCATTTTAAAAATTTATATAGCGCCTCTTCAAGAAGGCTACTCAGAGGCGCTCCCAGACCATTCACGGTTAAAAAGATAGGTCTTTGGCAACTGGCAGAAAGCAGGCAAGTTATTCCGAGGTAGTAAGCGCAGTGCAAGCTGAAGCCCATTCCAAGTGGACGGGCCAACAACCGAGAAGACTCGATGCTGTCTGGTAGAAGAGCGGGTTCGAGGGACCTTGCAGCAGCTCCTCATTAGACGAAGAGCGTATTGCTCGACTGGAGGTTAAGTTGGAGACAGAGATCAGACAAGTAGGACGGAGCACTACCAGCGAGACACCGCCAGACAAGTAAGGCTACTCTGTAGGAGATGCGTTGCGAGGCTGTAAGCCAGTGCAAAACATCATCCATGAAAGTAGAAATGGGGGCATAATTTGGAAATAGCAATCCGCGGCTGAGTAGAGTTCATACGCATACATCAGGCCTATTAAAACTTGACCACAGGAACAGCATCACTCAAACTACTGAGCAACTTCTTCTCATTTTAGTCAAAGCCAAACTTTTGACAAAGTTTCAACTTAGGTGACTGAGCATGTTTGGAAGCTGCAGACCAGCAAGGTTTAAAGAAGATGACATCTCCTGTAAATCCCTCCATAACAGTAGCCTATACGGATGACGTGAGAGATTTACTGCTTAAGATGTTGCTATTTGAAGACGAGTACCCTCAACAACGATTACAGCAAGGATTGGAGTCATCACGTCGATTATCTTATCACGAACATGTGTGGGAACATCTGAGAATAATTATTAGTCTCTTTAGAACATGCATCTACATGGCCGCCATTAGTTTCAATCCCCATCAGCAACCACTGCTTCTGGGAACGATCTAGTACTGAGTACTATCTCTCTTTATACCCACAGAAGTTCATCGCTGATGCTGCAGTGACACCTATTGGTCGCAATATCTGGTATGTATCCAAGGTGTTGTTTTGCTTGGGTTTCTTTCACTATGAGGTGTCATTGGAAGAGAAGAAATTGATCATGGCAGTTGTAATGGATAAAGAAGGTTCTGAGCTCCAAAAACGCATACCACAACTCTTCTCCAAGTCATTCACAAAAGCACTAGGCTGGCATGATTTCGTGATAAAATCAACTCGTGGCCTGTTGTGAATCTTAAAACTTCTAGATGCACTTCTGGAACACGATCCAAGTGGTCTCATAAATCATGAAGACTGCACGAAGAGTTCGATAAGCTGCAGATCGATAGAGGCTATGAGTGATCTAGCATTCTAGCTGAGCGGGGTGTCACCCTTATTCAGCATTTCAATCCCTCAAGGACAAGGAATGAACAACAAAAACAATTTCTATCACAAGTTGTAGAAGAGCATCGCAACTCGTTCTCGGCACGAACAAAGGAGATTGCGGTAAAACCTTCAAGGTCACATTGACATCGAGTAAATCGGCAGCAATAATAATTTAAATTTGTATCACCAATCAGTGTGATCATCAATAATCAGGGATGAAATTATATCGTTGTAACGCATTGAATTGATTTCTGGCTTGAGGATGCATGTTTTATTACAGCAATAATGCTCATTCTTCATAGGTTCCCATTATAAACTTTGATGGTGTTGTGCAAGTCCTAAATATTAATATTTTCACATGCAACTTTTTGTGTGATGTTTCTGGATGGACTGGCACCAAATGGAAACTTGGAGAACAGCAGATTCCAACTTTCATTTTTAACGACCACCTTATTATTTAGCCGTGGTTGGACCGGGAGCGCTTCTGAGTAGCCTACCCATAGGTGCTGCATACAATCATCGAAATAAAAAATGAAAACATAATGAAATATTGACCAGTTACAATGTAAGACGATTGAGATTCACATGATTTAACTATATAGCTGACCAAAAACAGACTTGAGAAATTAACAAACGCCAATTATAGTTATTTTAGTTTATTTAATGAGGACGAATGCTTCAATGGCCAAAAATCATCATAATTATGGCGCCTATGCAGCAAAGATATTTAGGTATTTATGAACGTATCAGGTATCAGTCTGAACGTCTGTGAAGTGCATATAAAAGTCATCAAATAATTATAAGCATACGGTTTCCTGTCAATGGAAATTTCGTCATAGATTTGAACAAACACGGATAACATTTAATGTTGAGTTACCAACCTGGATCTCGTGCAACGAAATCTTGACTCCGAGATCGCGGAAAGCGCTAAGAACGGAAACAAAGACTTTATCAGCGACGAGACATCCAACGACGTAACACTCTTCCCAACGGACTCCCATCAGATATGAAATTGGCATGAAGACATAGCCTAGCGTCTCCTGCAACGACGAGAAGAACAATGACCTCCGTAAAATTACAATGGCGTAGCAATCATGGTTTTGACCTGTCGTTCTGTTCAATAGACTTTTGTGGTAATCGAGGTCAACATGATATCAGATTACGGGCTATTCATCATCGTCATCGTCATCATCATAGTCATCGTCATCGTCATCATCATTATCATCACCATCTTCTTCGCCGTCGTCGTCGTCGTCGTCATCATCGTCATCGTCATCGCCATCGCCATCGTCATGGTCATCGTCATCGTCATCGTGATCGCCATCGCCATCGCCACCGCCACCGCCACCACCACCACCACCCTCATCGTCATCGTCATCGTCATGGTCATGGTCATGGTCATGGTCGTCGTGATCGTCATCGTGATCGTCATCGTGATCGTGATCGTCATCGTGATCGTCATCGTCATCGTCATCGTCATCATCATCATCATCGTCATCATCATCATCATCATCATCGTCATCATCATCTTTCGTGTTATTGTAATTTTCATAATAATAGTAATAATTATAATCAGCCAATGTGTACTGCCTGTCATGCTGAGAGCTCTTCTGAATAGCTTCTGTTTCGAGAAGTGCTTTACAAAGGTTCATATTAGATTAGTATAGTTATGCAGCCTATAATTATAGTGAACAATTTAAAGGGGAAAAGTCCCAGCAGAACTGCTCTGTCATCATTACTAGCGTTCCCTCGCTGTGCAGCTAGGCAGAGTCTTTGGAGCAGGTCGCTTCTTGTCTCCGGTTGACCTTCGGCTGGACGCTTCAACCTCCATTCCACCTCCAACACATCCACTTCCTGTAGTCTACAAAGCTCGAAACTTCGAATGAATGGGCTGATATAGATTGCGTTCGTACCAGAATGCTTGTTTCGATTCCTACTCTGCTGGCCAGCCACGAGTAGACGCTGTTGAAGAAAGCGTAGATCGAGATGGCGGCGATGACGTTGGCGAGCAGCAATCCTGCGAGCCTGGCTCCGGCGAGGCATCCATAGTACGCCATCAGAACCACGTTCGTCGGTTGTCTTGGTCTAATTCACCCGAACAGTCAGTCATCAACATTAGTATAGACTCCATGGCGTTTTTTAACGTGCATGCAGATGAACAGAAAATGTGCACTTCTATAAATGAATTCGTGCAGTTGTAAAGGCAATCATGCGCAGTGAAAATCATCAGAGAAAGGTAACTGCACTGTACTGTAGCAGATTGAAAAGAATACATATGCAGAAAGACCAAATTTCTGGTGAATGACAGAAAAAGGTTATCAGATTCTATCGCCGATGACTTGCAAAAGGTCGCCAGAAATTTCGTTGAGCAGTTAAAGTTATTTTAAAAATCCCTGTTAGACTCTACTCTTTTCATCGTAGCAGTAATATAATGCAATGTAACAAGACATAATTATGTAAAACATCATTTACAGTCTCCCAGAAGCGTCACGAGGACATATTTTATCTTCAGCGTGTACTAGGCCTACTGGGGCAGCGACGGTCTTGACTTCGCAGACAGAAGCTTCACGTTGCAACTCATTACCAAACAAGCAAATCACTTTTTGTCGGTCATTAAAAGTATTGTATTGTATTGTATCTGACCATTTATAAAGCGCTTCTCGTAGCAAGAGCCTTTCAGAAGCGCTCCCAGTTAGTTCAACCTCGAAAGAAAAGGCAAGTTTTGACGTAGGAGAGTCCTTGTCATTGTATGTCTGCTGTGGGGAACTGTCTTAACTCACAACGACAAGACTGAGTGATAGAGTACAACAATGGCGCCGCATGAATTCTCCTTCTAAAACTATGAGATACATGCGTGAAAGAGCTTGTATGGTAATGGTACGGAAATTACATGACACGTTACATAACGATCACATTCCGTTGCTTGAAATTAATCAGCAATGAGTCCAAAATAAGCAGCCAGTGAGGTCTATTTGCGATTCGAATGCCAAACCTTGGCTGGGTCGTTGATCTTACCTGGTGTCTCGGATGGCTTGAGCTTTAAAGCTGAACGTGGACTCGTGAGTCTCTGGAAAACTCAGGAAACTGATTGAAATTGCGGCCGGAAGGCATAGTGTCAATCCAGTCACGTAATGACGGGTATTTGTCTAAAAATCAAAAATCAAGGCTATTAGAATTAATGCAGTAATGGAAATAGAAGCACAACAGAATTAAAATGGCAGTTCCGCAAGGTATAAGCTGAAAGGATATAATGCAAATAACAGCTTCATTTTCTAAGGCTTTGTATATAAGACGGGTCATTATTATTTAATCGCTAAACAAACACTCTGCTCAAAAGCCTCAACTGATTGAGCAACGGTGAAAATTGTTGACGACGGTAGTAGTCCTGGAGTAACTCAGAGGAAGAATCAGAATATCAATCAATCGATCAATCGATCGATCGATCAATCGATCGATCAATCAATCAATCGATCAATCAATCGATCAATCAATCAATCAATCAATCAATTAATCAATTAATCAATCAATAAATCAATCAATCAATTTCTCGATTATTCCATTTATCAATTTATTGATTATATTTTATAGGGTAGCTTTAGGAATTCCGTTTTCAGTTGTGAGTGACACGGCTTCATTAATCTGTGTGGTGTCTAATGACGTCGAAAATTACAAATGTTGAAATGTTCACATTAGATAAGAATCATAAGACTAAATTAGATAAGACTAGATTAGATTTGACTAAATTAGATAAGAACAGACTGGCCTAGTTAGCTACACCGGTAAGCGAGAGCGGCATTCGTCTGTTGGTTGCAACGGACTGCGGTTCAAGCCCCGGGCTGGGAGTTGACATTCAGAGATTTAGATATCTCGGGCTAGCACGTGTGGGACGCAGGGGCGCAAGCTCCTGCGGAGCGACCTTGGGCAAGTTGCTTACCCATCATTGTCTGTGAGGAAGGCAACGGGAAACCACCCCACTCATCTCATCCCCAGGGGCGTAAAGCCAATGAACCTGCCTTCGGGCAGAGAGCCATCATCATCAGATAAGACTAGATTAGATTAGACTAAATTAGATTAGATATCTAGAAATTTAACCAAGGTGCATGGGGTCGTCCATAAATGACGTCACGCACTAAGGGGGTCACAGACCTGTGACGATTTGTGACGGTCCCACTACTAGATATCATATAACTCTTGTGTTAACACGTGACTTGGGTGAGGGAGGGGGTGTCAAAAATCGTCCTAAGACGCGTGACGTCATTTATGGGTGGTCTTTCTATGGGGTAACTTACTCCAGCAGCCGCCATGAGGGTCAGCGCGAATCCAGAGACCAAGACATGACCGACAACGAGAACCAAATGGAGCTGGGAGTCGGTTGTCAATGGCAACCATCTCTTCGTATATCGCACCAAACGAATCTGAACGGAAAATGATCCATGACAACAAACATCAGAATAGGACTGGTTAGAAACTGACAATTAATTTAAAATCTCAAAGTTTAAGATGAATGAGTGATTTCAACAATGCAAGATTAGGAATGACTGACACGAGTGCAATCATGGTCAGGATTACATTTACTTAGATTTAGTAATTTTTTCTTTACTTTTGTAATTGCGCTATCCATACAAAAATCGCATAGAAATCGCCATTATATGTATCCGGATTCAAAGTGAATGATGATGGCTGTTGACAAGTTAATGCCAGTGAGTCACTTACCACTCGAGTGAGACCGTACAGAAGAGGAATAACGCATGCGACGTATACGGCAAGTGACGAAACCTGTGTCGCAACAACCAAAAACATAGGCCTACATCAGAATGACCAATTTTTAATCTTCATCAAACCCAACTAATGGGAAATTAATACTACCAAGAATCTGTGTAGCAAATAGTTTCCTAGTTATTGTTTCAAATAATGTTCAGACAGTAAATTAAATAAATTCTAACAGCTCAATACGGTTGCCCACGAATGATTGAGGCACCTGTACAACAATTTTATGTCGCTCAAGAAAATAGGCCTACCAGTAAAATAGACAGGTGACATTCAACTTGCAAAAAATGGCTCTAAATAAGGTCCTATATAATAATATGCTTGTATAATTGTATATGGGGCGCGGTGGTGTAGTGGGTATGTTAGTTGCCTTGCACCCGGAGGATTGTAGGTTCGAATCCACATCAAGCCGCCGCGTAGGGGTCTTGGGAAAGTCCTTCACTCGCAATTGCCAGCGCTTCGGCGTGAAACTCCGATTCAGTGTCCGCGCTGTAGTCGGGAACGCTTCTGAGTATAAAACCTTGAAGGGCGCTATAACAATTGCGCATACATAATTATATGGAGATATTCGTACGTGTGCATGTATTAGGTACGTGCTATATATATAAATATGTACGTATATTCTGCGGTAAGTAGGTAGACCGTACACAGATAGCCTCGACGACCATGGAGATATACCGTCGATTGAGAAACTACCACACAGCTACAAACTAGATGTAGGCTATAAAGTATAAACGATGAAACCGAGAGACTGAATGACTTACATACATAGCGACTGGGTGCAGCACGAAGGTCACCGTTCCAAAGACGGCTTGTGCACCGGACACCGGGTAGGACAAGCCGAAATGTCTTATTTTAGCGAAGAGGTAGTCAAAGGCTATGTATCCCGTCGGCCATCGCAGCACGAACAGTCCAAGGAGGAACTGAACGAATAGTGCGGTACCAACGAAAGGCCACCGGACCTACAGTGACAACATTAGCATCACTCAGAATGATAGGAAGACAAGGTATAAGGTAAGGTAAGGAATGGTAAGTCATGATCAAATTTCGCAATAAAAGAAAGATGAAGAATGGTATGCGACGATCATCCGGTGACTTAATTAAGGCACAAGAGAAGGTATGGTATGTCGCGGTGGTGTAGTGGTGGCGTCGTTGCCTTGAGGCCGGAAGGTTCGACGTTCGAATCCACCTCGCCGCGTAGGGACCTTGGGCAAGTCCTTCACTCGCAATTGCTCAGCGCTTTGGCGTGAAACTCCGATGCAGTGTCCGCGCTGTAGTCGGGAGCGCCTCTGAGTAGCGGTTGAGGGCTGGAAGAGGCGCTATAACAAGTGCGCATGCAAACAAACAAACAAAGTTAGGATCAGGTAGCTTAATTAAAGAATGGTAGATTTGTGTAGCATGCAAGAGTCATGCATAAGAAAATCTACATACATAGATTTATGTGTGCTGTGCATATAGTTATGCATAACGCATGCATGTGTAAAAAAGTGTTAAACGTCATCATTTATAATTAATTCATAGTTATATGGCAACTTAGTAGCTCAATACGGAACCAGATAAAACCGAAATGTATTGGCTAACTTGGTCTGTCGCTTGCAGACTTCACACAGCTCACTTTGCGCGATTGTTATAAATACTGCATTCGATAATTTAAACGATGCGCCTGTGTCACGAAATAGAGTATCCCCCGTATTAATTGTATCCCCCAAATTAAAAAAAGTCGAAAAAACCGCTTCTGCGTGTATTTTTTTGCAAATTAATTTTCATCTGCTTGGTTTTGAAGAATGACACTAACAGGTATGTTTATTCCTACTAGATAATTTGTTTTTCCCTGTTTTTAGAGCACTTAAAGTCTTAAAACAATTAAAACACTCAAGAACACTCAGAGTCACTCAATAAATTCGAGTTGCCTTTATCTGAGCATTGCTTAGGACACTTAAAACAATTAGAGTCACTTCAAATTTTGGATACAGCATAAATTTTTTTATTGTGCGCATTTTTCAAAAAAGAGGATAGAATGGTTTATCCCCCGGATAGTATAGACCGGTTAATTTCATCCGGGGGATAGATTAATTCATCCCCCCCGGATAGCTTTCAGGGGGGATACTCCGTTTCGTGTCACCTGCTGTATTATAATAGGCAATCATAAGCAACAAGTTCACTAATAATTGCAGCGTTTCGCATCGAAATGTAATTTCATGATGTGTAACGGAATTCTGAAAAATCTCACGTTCACATTGTTATCTGGAGTGCTCCACTATTCTCCCACAGATCAACATGAATGCCTCAAAGACAAAGAAACCTGATTGATGGACTCACCTTGTCTGGTCGCTTCGAAGTGACGTAGATGAAAAGCAGAAAGAAAATGGCTCCAAAGAAACTCCGCAGCTGTCGAAGAGTTGTAATGGCGAACAGGAAGATGAAAGACATCGATGTAACGAGCATCACTGTACCCAGGAACCTATGCGGTACACAATTATTGTACACAGAGCTTCTTCTAAAGGCAAGCTATAGGCTATAGGTTCACATGGACATCTAAAATTGCGGTTACATTGATAAATCAGTGAAATGCGTATGCAAAAAAGCGCTTTCACTAATAGTGGTCGATAAATGCGAAAAGGCCTCTCTGTATCTATTGAGCGGTAATAAAAGAGGATGTACATTGTACACGTATTAAGTACATAAAGATGCTCTGTTCTAACACACACGGGCGATGACAATGTCATGTATGTCATACGTTTGGTCTCGCGTGTTGAAACTTCAGCCTGTCGTTCTCTCTCAGGACCGGGTGTTATGTCTGGAATATTTAGTCTCCTGTTGGAGATGCGCCTGTTACCTTTGGTTGAATTGTGGGTTTTAACAGGCACCTTAAAACTTCTTTTATTACCGTGGTTGAACTGGAAGCGCCTCTGAGTGGATTTCTTGAAGGGCATTATGTAAATTATTGAAATGAATGAACGAATGAATACATAATATCCATTTAACTTATAATCAGTCAGTCTTTAAAAGTGAAATCATGTGTGACCGACAATGGTGACAGAAGTGTTTTGCTTTAATTGCTGTGCCATCTCATCATATCTTGATTTTTGGCCACTTCATTTTCCTGTCCTCGGTATATCAGGGTGGGCGGGGAGGGGGTGTAGGAGGGGGGGTGGCGGCCAATCCACTCCATTACCGTTTGATCTCCCTACCGACTAGGGTGGTCGTTAAAAATGAAAGTTGGAATTGACTGTTCCCCAAGGCGCCGTTTGGTTCCATTCTCACCAGAAACATCACACAAAAAGTTGTAAGACAAAATATTAATATTTAGGACTAGCACAACGCCATCAAAGTTTTACCCTTATAATAGCAAGACTTCTAATGCTCAAAAGTAGCTATATGGCTGTAGTCAACCAGGAATCTTCAAACCAGGAATCAATTCAACTACCTGCAGTTGCTTCACACTTAAACATAATGATGCTACTGTCATCGTAATCATGATCATCAATTTATATAGCGCCACTTCAAGAAAAATTCCTCTAAGGCTAGAAAACCTGTATAACACACCGCATCACAGATAATATCTATCATATCTTATTTCTTTACAAATAGTACCTGTTTTACCTTGTCTTGATTGATTATAATAGCGTATTGTTCTTAGACTGCTACAGTAAGGGAACAGTAATAGTATAAATTATATTGGGGAAAAATAAAAAAATTGTGCGGTTTCATCTGTGTCCTATATAATTAATTTATTCTGCAAAATCACCAAAATTATTAATGAGGTCTGATTTCTCAGAAATATTTCTTTTTCTACCGTCATTGTTCATGGGGTTACTGGGTACAAGGAACTGGAGCCTAATATTAAAAAGTAGAAATCCATTATTTTTCGATGCGAATTTTTATCTCAAAACAATTATAGGCTAAAATGTTTTCGAGCTGAGGCATTATTACACTGTCTCACAATTCAAATTGCATTTGGTCTTTGCATGGGTTTGAGCTATGTTGTAGTTTTCACGATTCACTTCCCTCAAAGTGAAATCTCTGGCATGTTGCCCAAGGAAGGTGTTCATCTGCCTCCAAGGGTGTACCAATGGGTGTTGTCTTGAGAGTGCTATACTTATACCCTTGAATTGGTTGGTCGTCTGAGATGTCCATGCGGCCACTGTAATTTCAGCTGGATCCATTGCTGAGCATGATGTTGAGATTTTGAGTCGCATATAGCTTACGTGTTTGACACCATCGCCTTTCATGCTAATTTATAATAGGTAGTTAATTTACAATAGCTAATAAAGGCAGTGTAATTTGAGGCCACTCTTGACAGCACTTTCTGTGTCAATTGTTTGACTCTGTGTTCATGTTTTCAGCTCTAAAAGTAAGCTTATACTTTTAATTGGATAACTTCTATATTATGAAATAGACAACAATGTGAGTAGTCTTCATCAGGCACTCAATTATGATGCTCTCTTTGGAAGTTGTTTAAAAGCTGCTTTTTGACGCCTATGTGGTAATAAGTAATTTCTTTGATCTATAAAAATTATGGTCTCAATAATTTCAACATCTATTTTAATTCATTTCTTTACAGCAACTCTTGATAAATCTTATCTGTGATGCGCTGTGTCATTCTGCTCTGATTACCACAATAAACGAAAATACATGTGTCATCAGTAGTTTTCTCTAGTTCAACTATTATTGAGGTCCTTGTCCGTATTATATCAGAATTTGTGTTAAAGTTAAGCATGTAATAAAGAGCCTTTAGTGTAACAAAGAATCCCTGTAGATAGAAATCAGGACTATCAAAAGAACATGGCAATGTGTTGACTTTCTAGTACAATAATCTTCATTTCATCACCCAATCTGACACACCGCAGAATGATTACAAGTAAGCTTACATGTTATACGAAATACGGCCCACTATAGCACGACACGCAGATCGGTTTTACAGCAGTGGGTTCGGTAGCTTAACACTAATGGCCTAAGTGCTGGATCACTCCTGGTCGACCAAGTCAGAAGCGGGAGGGGCTATCTTTATTTTTAGCAGAACCCGAGTCAAGCAACTCAACAGCAAAGTGCCAATGGCAGCTAACAGAAATTTAAAGTAGATTTATAGTAAAGGTTTATGGTCATCGATCTCAGGGACTCACGAGTCAAATACTATTGTGATGGTCAATTGTTCATAAAAATATATAACAAACCATTATCATCATTGTAGAAGTCAGACATACTTGTCAGTCGTGCTTGAGTAAAAGAATGTTGCATTCTGTTAAAACTAGTCATAGGTTCAAAAATGTAGCTAAATTAGCATTATACTCAAAAAGACGATGAAATTTCGTAAAATCCAAAACTTCAAACACGTTGTGCTAGTCCTAAATATTTTTCTATCGGGATAATTTTTGGGCTGCATCAGTCTTTTACCAAGTGGCACCAAATGGTGGGTTGGGGAAAGAACAAAAATGAAGTTGAAAATTTGCCATTACAGATGCGACCACCCTACTACCGACCGTCTGTGGCCCCTGCACTCATAGTTGAGTTGACTTAGGGGCGCAGGCAAGTAGAAATCTCGAACAAAATATTCTTCCCTCGAGAGGATTTTAACCTCCAATCTCTCAATTAACAGAACCACAATAATTATAGGCTACACCAGGGGCCAGGGCTGCACTGGTAAAATTTGAGGTGAGTAAAATTTGAGGTGAGTGGGGGGTCTCGTAGCTCAGTGGAGAGAGCGCTGGCCGTTAAACTGAGTGTCATTCGCGCGACCCGGGTTCAAGCCTCGCTCAGGGCATTAATTTATTAAAGTTTCTGTTAGCTGCCGCTGGCGCTTTGCTGTAGTGTTGCTTGACTCGGGTTCTGCTAAAAATAAAGATAGCCCCTCTCACTTCTGGCTTGGCCGACCAGGAGTGATCCAGTACTTAGGCCATTAGTTAAGTTACCGAACCCACTGCTGTAAAGCCGACCTGCGTGTCGTGCTATAATAGTGGGCCGTATTTCGTATAACATGTGCTTGTAATCATTCTGCGCTGTGTCAGATTGAATCATTAAAAGGAATATTATTGAGTAGGTTACACGCTACGATGAAAAAATGTCTGTTCTCCATTTTTTAGTCGTTAAATTTTTCGATGACCTGTTTCTAGTCTACGATTTTTCTGATGATTTTTGGCCTCGATGAGCGTTTACAGCGGCGTAAGACTCGCTGATTTAATTCATTTAATTATTTTTATTGGTTATATTGGTTTTATTTGTTATTTAACGCGATCTTCTGCTATTTTCTTGCCAGGTTTTTGTTTATCACATGTTTTAGCATTTCTCTTTGTGAGGTAGCATAAGTATACGCTGTATAGCCTACCTTCCCTCGCTTACGGATCTATGTACACTACGCCAACACGTTTTGTATATGAATACACGCTGTAAGCTTATACCCGCGTATACTCTCTTATATGCTGTAACAACCTGCATACACTCAATGACTCATAATATTATAATATTATATAGAGTTACTTATGACTTGCCACTTGATCAATCGCCCATGACGCTGGAGTAGATGCTTGAGCAGTGGCATTACTATTTCCTTCATATGGGATCCGCAGTGATCATTAACCCAGACGAGAGCAAACACGAAGATCCCGAGACTTGTAAAGACTGTCAGCACCGTTGCCCCACTGACGCTATAAGCCATCGCAAACCCATAGTAGACCATGTAAGCGACGAGCAGCGCTAGCAGAAAGAGGTTCCTCAACAGTCGGTAGTGAGAAGACAGGAAACCGGTGATCCTGGCTTGAATTCGAAGTAGAAGCATCGGACTTTCCTCATCCGTAGAAGACGAGTTCTGACTGGAATGTTGGTCATTTGATTCTACCATGCAATCTTCTTCCTTTTCCTTTTCCTTTTCCTTTTCTTCGAGGTCTGTTGCTTTAACGGCAATCCTGATGAACCCATCGTCGCTTTCCAATGTCAGCTTCACGTATTGAACGTTTACACGAGGCATTAGGTCGGGCAGAGAAAGAACCATGCTTTTGTAAAAAAAATTGATCTAGCTACCTACTTTGCTCAGACAGCGTAAGCACTCACTATGCTATCCGAGAACTGCAATTCCCTTGTGGACACCAGTTACTCTGTGCATGCAGATTAACGATGGTGGATGACTCCTCTGTTAAGACTATTCATTCGTTAATAATATTATTGTTTTCTTAACTTTAATTACTGACTTCATATAGCGCCGGTTTTTAATGTATCAATCGATGGCGATTCAAAATCGTGTCACAACCAGGTGAATGTACCCAGAAGGTGAGTCCGTAAAGTCCAAAATCACAGACCACACGATAACGAAATATTGATCACCTTTTACAAGTTGCCAAGTCTACATTGTTGCCTGCAGAACAATGTACTATGACAACCGATGTAAAACGACCCAGTGTTAAAGACCTTTTTGAACAACAGACTACAAAATAATACCACCCTTAAAATAACCGACATCGGAGATTCCTATTCCTGTGCTTAGACCGCCGACGCTGAGGTGAATGAACCGTCGTAGGAACTACGCCCAGAGTAACAAACTGCGATAAGTTACAATACGTAGGCTATGCTATATATACGTTATGGTCAGATCACAGATCTAAAAAATCTACAAGCCTAACATCAGCAAGGCATCAATACTCAGCGCGATACTTTGCCTCATGGTTATTGAGCATCTAACGCACTTTGATCATAGTTCGCATCATTTACAACACTTGTACTGGGTCACGTGATAAGATAAGTTGCGATGAACATTCGTACTCAGAGAAGCAGGTCAGAGCTCTCATTAATTAATCGAAACTCACTTATGTTCGTTTATCATCAATGAGATCGATCAATTCAGACTTCAACCACTAAGTCCAATCTGCGATGAGACCTAGAAATGGACATGGGCGGTGTTTGGTTTCCGTTCTTGGAGGGGCTAAAAAAAGAACCTGAGAAGAACTTGGGCTTTGTGGGGGCTGAGACTCGGTCCAGAAAGAGCGGCACCGACAAATATTTTCTCTGGCCAAAAAAGTTGACGACCTGTTTTTAGTCATCTGGCTGGAAT
>OX457037.1:17642294-17692838 GCA_949752735.1 Lumbricus terrestris | reverse complement strand
TAGGCTGGAGCTTATTTTTTTATTTGTGAAATATGATCTTCGTACCCCCTCAGTTTTTTCCTGTATATGAAATAAAAATTCTGGCAAAAATATCAGCACAATTGAACAATATTTAGAGGTAGCTCAATGATGGTGAAGTTTCTGATACCAGAGCTGTGGCAGCCTTATATTTCGGATACTACTGAAACTAGCGTTTTATTTCTTAATTAATTCTCATGATAAATAAATAACAAAATCCTATTTGCTAAGTAAATTGAAACATTCTACAATCATACACTCACTTAGATCACATTGTTTTGCTGACAAGACACAATTTCCATGAGTTCATATTACAGGACATGTTCAGACTTGTTTACTCCTTCGGACTGACTAATCAGTGACTATGGACTAAGCATTGTAAGCAACACTGATGCAGTGATGCAGCAGTAGCTGCAGTATGTTTGTTTAACAGCTGGAGGCATTGTCTCAGTGATGTCTCACTTATTGATAGAAAATAAAACAGTTTGAATTAGCTGTTTTTGTTATTGCGGAAACTGCAAGAAGCTTGGAACAGAACATTGATGAACTTGCTTTAAACAGAGACTCAATTCGCCGACATGAAGTAGAACACCGAGCTCAGAGATCAGTAAATATAAAAACAGAGTTTCAGGGTAACACTCCACTTGTTGTTTACTGGGACGGCAAGCTGATCCCTGATCTTATTGGAAAAGAGAAGGTCGATCGCCTGCCAGTATTGGTTTGAGGGAAAGGACTTTCTGAGCTACTCACAGTTGCCAAGCTTCCATCTGGAAGCTCAGGCTGCTGCTGTCTTTGGAGCCATTGAAGACTGGGGCATAGCCGGCAGCATCAGAGCTATGTGTTTTAATACGACCAGCTCAAACACTGGTCGGATCGCTGGTGCCTGTGTCCTCCTAGAGAAGAAGCTTGAGAAGGAGCTCTTGTCACTGGCTTGCAGGCATCACATTATGGAATTGATAATTGGTGCAGTGTTCAAAGTGTGCTTGGGGCTCACCACATCTTCTCCGCAGGTTGCACTCTTCAAACGCTTCCAGGAATATTGGGGACTCAAAGACACGGCCAAGTATGAAACAGGAATTTCAGCTCATGACGTGGCAGCTCTAGTGGAAGACATAAAGCAAGACACAATCGATTATGCCAACAAGCAGCTTCAACAGAGTCATCCAAGAAATGATTATAAAGAATTCTTGGAACTTGCAATTGTCTTTCTTGGTGCTGCTCCAGCCACAGGAGTGCGATTGATATCACCCGGAGTAATGCACCATGCCTGATGGATGTCCAAAGTCATATACAGTCTCAAAATCTGGATGTTCAAGGCTCAATTCAAACTGACTCCTGCAAAAGAGAGAGGATTACGGGATGTATGTGTGCTCGCAGTACGTGTCTACCTGAAAGCTTGGATCTCCTCACCTCAAGCATCACGTGCTCCTTACAATGACCTGCTGCTGCTGAACTTACTGCTCGATTACTCATCAATCCATTCAGCCATCTCAAAGGCAACATCGCACAAGTTTTCGAATCACTTTTGGTACATGTCACAGAAACTGGTGAGCCTGGCTTTCTTCGACCGTCGAGTCAGTTCATCAACGAAGAGACTGATGGTGAGTGCCATGCAAAATAGAGCAAGCCGAGATAAGGACCATTCCAAGCGAATCACAATTGCTCTGGATTCCTTCAAGGACAAGAACTTGGAAGATTTTGTCACAGCCCAGTCAATGACACTGATCCAAATGCTGGAACTTCCAGACGGATTTCTTGCAGTTGATCTGGACTTGTGGGAAGACAGAGACGACTACAAGCAGGCTACAGAAACAGTGGAGTCTCTGAAAGTTGTCAATGACCATGCTGAACGTGGAGTGGCGCTCATTCAGGAGTACAGTGGATTATTAACCCGTGATGAAACACAGCTGCAGTTCCTGCTGCAAGTTGTCGAGGACCATCGTAAAATGTACCCTGATAGCAGGAAACAGACTCTGTCCGGGTTGCCATGAAAACCATGAGGAACTTGCTGGACCATGCTGGACTTTGTGAGACTTATGCTATAGAATCTGATGTACTCTGTCAAAGAATTTATGAGCAGTGTGTTTTTGTTCAAAAGTAAATATTGTGTTCAGTTTAAAATAAATACCCGACGCAGTTTGCAGAATTTTCGTCGTTTTCGTAATATCTTAGGGACTTGAGCTACCTCTAAACATGCGAATTTATTGTTCAAACTTTTTTCACAGTGTTTCTGTATAATAAGGAACAGATTTGGGGGGTACGACTTTCAAATATTAAAATTCTTATTTTTTTTTAAATTCTTAAGCTCCAGCCTACTCTGCAATGCTAATGAATGGTTGCCAGGATAATCAGACGAGTGATAATTTTCATTTTCGACAGTCCTTCAATGAAATCTTATAAAGATTAAGCCTAAGCTTATTTGCTGCTTGCATGTGTTTATCGTCATATATATAGTTGTATGCCTGTATATTGTATAACTATAGCCATAAATGTTATTGAACCCAAGCAATAATATATGACATTGAGAAACAAGTATAGTAGGAAAAGAACAAGAAACCAAAGGTCTACAACCCTAAGAAACCTGGATTCAGCCAGTGGGAAACCTGTAACAATGAAATAAATTTCGGCACAGTTGGTAATAACACAAGTTAGGCTATACAATAAAGCGCAATTCTGAAAAAGTTAACTAAGTTTATTTAACTTAACGAGCACTATGCATTATGCAATCTGAGTTACGAGATTAGACCGGAGTCCAATTTTAAAGAGCGAGATGGTAGTTAATTTACATTAGGTGAGAGGTACTTACATTGCTCCAAGTGCGGGATCCTGCGCATTTGAATGAAAACATCCCAGAATTTATCCTCGCAAAAGCCACTCTCATATTCATAGTAGAACGTACAGGGTAGGGTTTAGCATAGAAGTAGCAGTGAAATATGCTTAGTTATTAAAGACCCTTGGTAACTGATTATGAACATATTTAAACATAAATTCGCTAGTTTGCAAAATTCTAACGTGTTCGATATTAAGAACATGGTACAATTTAAATATTTCATCATTCGGCAGAGGTTGTCGAAAGCCGGCAATCACTCGCAGAGCTCTTCCTTTCAACTTTTAAAAAAATCTAGCCAGCCTTGTGGAGTATGTCGAGGCCCAGACCATATTAGAGTATGTAAGTTACAAGTGAATAAGGGTGTAATAAGCCTATATTACCACGTGTTTGAGTGGGCAATAGGTAGGCTAAGCTATTCTAGTCATAACACCAATGTTTATTGCTACTGGCTGACAGATGTGTTTTATGTGATCGTTCCATGTTTAGAATTCAATTCGCTTTTATTGCAACCAACAAGAAACCAGAAAAATCAGATGGCATCAAAAGCAGAAAATATGCAAGCATTGGCTACAACGGGGACTCTAAAGGAATGGTCACCCAAGTATAACAAATTCTTAAGAAATATTATGCAAGATAGCCAAAAATGAAAAAATTAAATCAAATTAGGGGATGACAGATTTCGACAAGTTTAAGTTGTAAAAAGCAAGCGGAGAAACAAACTTAACTATACACTTAAGTAAAACCTTAACTACATGTGGTCATGTGCACTTCTAAGTAGACTTAGTGGAGGAAAATAGAAAGACACGAAATCTCTTTTTAAAAACTTGCAGACTACTGGATTGACGAATATCAATTGGTGTTGTGTTCCACACTTGAGCGCCATAAAATTTAACAGTAAAACGCCTATGTTAGATTGAGCTTTGACAGGGCGATATGCAGATGAATTCCTAGTGAAATGCGAATGGATGTCTGAGGCGTACGGGTGGTACCCTTGGAATACCGAAGGAAGGAGACCGTGTTCGAGTCGAAAGAAGAACTCGCAAATTTGGAGATCCTTTATTTGGTCTATTTTTAGGAGATGAGGCTCACGAAAGGAAATGCCAGTTTGTTCCCGTTTACGAATACCCGCAATTATACGAACAGCCTTCTTCTGTAAGATAATAAGTTTACGAAGCCTAGATTCGTATGTCGATGCCCAAACCAGGTTGCAATACGTGAGGTAGGGGTAGACGAGATAAAGTAAAGTAAAGTCCATCCAGTTCCATGTGGAACACAGGGAGGCGCTCATCTCCTTTTCAATGGCCTTGAGCCAGCAATGGACGAATCCCAAGGTCCTGGATACGAGGCTAGTGTATCGCAGGACTTGCCGTTTACTTCCCAGCTTACGCCGGTACCAAATTATAGCCTACTGCTTGGTGACAGAGGCACGTGTGCGCAAACAACTTGCCCAAGGTGGTTACCCGGAGTCGAACCCGCAACCGCCTACCGATAGGCCACCGAGTCGCCACCGAGTAGACGAGGGCATAATATAAATTCATTCTAATTGATCAAGATAAGTACAATTTAACTGAAGTTCCACGGGGGATAGGGATTCCATTAACAAATAGGTCGCTGATTGTAGATGGGGTCATTTTCCGATCGGAGCAAAATAGGATGTAATTGCTCTTAGTTAGGTTTAGGGGCAGTTTATTAGCATAGCACCAGCCAGTAACCTTAGCCAATTCCTGGTTCATAAGATAAAACAGATGATTATATGATTTATTAGAAAAATGAACACATTAGTGTCGTCAGCAAATATTTCGAATTGTAGTAGGGTTGAGGCATATGGAAGATCATTTATACATATTAAAAAGAGTAGGGAACCTAGAATGGATCCCTGAGGAACTCCATATCTAATTATTCTCAGCTGAGAGAGAGAGAGAATAGAGAGAGAGAGAGAGAGAGAGAGAGAGAGAGAGAGAGAGAGAGAGAGAGAGAGAGAGAGAGAGAGAGAGAGAGAGAGAGAGAGAGAGAGAGAGAGAGAGAGAGAGAGAGAGAGAGAGAGAGAGAGAGAGAGAGAGAGAGAGAGAGAGAGAGAGAGAGAGAGAGAGAGAGAGAGAGAGAGAGAGAGAGAGAGAGAGAGAGAGAGAGAGAGAGAGAGAGAGAGAGCGAGCACTATTGCAAATGACTTGTTGCTTTCGATCATAAAAGTAGTTCTTAAACCAATTTAGTTCAGTTCCATGTAGCCTATCGCCATATTTTCAAGCTTTTTAAATATGCTTGGGAATACGGGAGTAACTGCTTGTTTGTATTTATGTTTGTGTGCATGTATCCACCTATAGCAACCTGGTAGGGCATACACTGAGACGGACAAAACAGACTACAAGAAAGTAGCATAATTATCTGATCGTTAGTCTATGCTTTATTTTATTCTAATGTGTTTATAAAGAGCCCAACCTTGAAACAAGGCTCCGATCATGTTTGAACGGAAGTCCAAAATCATGCATTCGTGCCCTAAGACCTGGACGACGGTTGTTTTTTGGTGGAAAGACCTCGAGGGATTACGCGATTAAGTCGTAACATGGCGTCTCCTACCAGCTGTCTGGTAGAATCCATCTTTTGAGCTCTACATATCATCGGGAGCTTGCTAGAGGAGACACCTATTTTTAGTACGATCAGTTCATTAATTAATTGAAGTGTTTACAGTGACTTTATTATCGTTGATGTCATCAGAAGCAGCACTTTTGTGATGTATTTCCAATGCCCTTTTGTAAGTATTTTACTCAAACAAGTATACAAATAATAGGCTATACTCACGCTTATATATAAAAATATACATGTATGCAACATTGAAGGCCTTTATACAGTATTTATATTTTATTTTTCATGTTACGTATGAGAAGTTCCGATTAGAAGTTCATGCGATGCTGCATCGGTCATAATCTAAGGATTGAGGCTGTAATTATGCAGTTTTCTTAAATCTGGAATGTCATTTCCGCTCTACGTTTGAGTTTCATAGATCTATAGGGATCATGTGTTACAACCCTTATCAATAGTCGATATGAGATCAAATGTCACTCGACTGTAGGAAAGTCGTAACCGTTACGATACAGTTTGTAGTTTCATGTCGTCACTTAGTAGAAACTTTTTAGACTCCCAGTCGCTGGCCAAACTCATAAGACGGTCAACTCTTCAGAACTCACCAGAGATGAATGCTTGCCTTCGTGACTAGCGATAATTATACTTATGATGGAAACAGATCCTAATTTGGATCTACTCAGAAATATCAGCACTCTCTCTCAAACTGTACTCAAGCTGTTTAAAAATATTTCAGCTATTAGATTGAAATTGGGCGCAGTAGACATAAGCTAATAATTCTTAGGAAAAATGATGGCTGGTTAATTAGATCTTACGCGTTCAGCTGTGTCATAAGTGCACTTTGTATCAGCAAACACACAACTTAAACCCTTGCTAAAGGTGGCAATTAAAGTCTAAATCGCTTATCTGATTCTTTCTCAAAATAATTTCCATCTGATCAAGCAAGAAAATTCTCTTCATGACCTGAAATGCAAAACTCAATATGACAGCAACGCCAGAACTCTATAGTCTATAGGCATCAATCTTACAACCGTTTGCTCATGAACGAACATGTTGGCCCTCGTCCTTATTTCGCAAGGCCCATCAATTCCTTATAACTCGGCAGGCTCTTCAGGATCCAAAGGATGAAAAGCTGGTTTCCCGTCATAGAACCGGGATTCTCGTATTCTGATTCAGGGGACAGTATAACAGCGACACTGGCCGAATAAAAACAGACAACATTGGCGTTTACGATGATGCGAGGGAACATTGACATCATCCTGGGACGATGACGAGGGGCAATCACCTGGAACAGTCCCAACCAGGCGCCTAGCGTCCCAAGCAGGGAGAAGCCGAGCACAGCGTGAGTGGCAATTACGGCCGTGTCGTTCTAAAACAG
The DNA here is from genome assembly GCA_949752735.1 of Lumbricus terrestris. Lineage (NCBI taxonomy): Eukaryota > Metazoa > Annelida > Clitellata > Crassiclitellata > Lumbricidae > Lumbricus > Lumbricus terrestris. Next base: position 17,686,035 of record OX457037.1, on the reverse strand, counting down.
ACATTCAGATAATTTTCGTTTATTCAAAACATCAAGTTGTCAGAACGCAGCTCGTTGTAATTAAAGTGTAAAGTGAATATATTATAAGAGAGTAAATGTAGATGTAATCGTTTTTCTATAGATGGCTTTAGTGGTTTTTATTCTATAGCCAATCGATTATAGAACAACAACAAGTAAAAACGAACATAAAGGAAGCACCTAGCTAGCCCATTAGTGCCTAGCGTCCGTTATAACGGACAGTAGCCTATGGAAAGTATTCATTTTGTAGCAGGAATCAATAAATAAGTTTCCAGCCATGCTACAGCACCAAGTTGTTGATATTACTGAAACCATAACAAATATGTTGTGTTTGACAACTTTGTGTAGCCTACTAATGGGCTAGACACTAGGCCGATAATACTAAATTGATCCAAACATTATGCGGTGACAAGCAGGCAGACAGGCAGGCAAAAATACTTTGGGTCCTCTATTCTTAGAAGATATTTCCGAAGTGTGTCTACAGGAAACAGAGAATAAAGTTTTTATACGGACAAGACAATAGGATTATAATAATTGAATTCGCTCAGTTACGAAGGTTTTAGAATTCCGATTCTGAGTCTCTTCAACGCCATATCGCCAAGACCTTCTCTGACAACAACAGATAGCCTAACTGATTTTGACCAAAGTTTAAGGAGGCACTTATTCTGCCTTATCATGACTTCGCCCCTTGATACAGAAGCTAATTACTGACCCAAACAAATGGAGTGAAGTACACAATCCAAGTGAATGATGCAACTTAGAAATCTAAAAACGACGCACTTTTGATAGCATTAGGCTATTAACGAAAGATGTAGGATAATATGCCTTCTGATTAAAGGACAAGACCGCTGTTAGGCCACTCATGAGAGTTCAGATATGGAAAAGATCACTACGTATTTATATTATTATTAGATTATTATTATTGTTATTATTATTTTTTTATATTATTATTATTATTTTTTTTTTAGCGCCCGAGGTATAAATGATCCCTGAGGCTTTAAAAACAATAAATAATAAAAGCTTTTTTAACAGGTTCTCGTCTCCAACGTGCTGAAATAAGAAAGACGTCTCGCGAGCGTCTCCAGAAATGGCGCTGAGGTTATTATTATTATTATTATTATTATTATTATTATTATTATTATTATTATTATTATTATTATTATTATTATTATTATTATTATTATTATTATTATTATTATTATTATTATTATTATTATTATTATTATTATTATTATTATTATTATTATTATTATTATTATTATTATTATTATTATTATTGGGCATTAATGAGCGTCACTACAAACTACACCATTGGCCAATCATCAAATACATGTAGATGGCGTGTAATAACTTATTTCCACGCAATTGGCCTATCTGTCTATGTCTGCAATAGGGCCTATGCCTACAGCAATTTGATTAATATGGACATCTGTGAGGCGCATTTAAAGTCATCCAATGCATGTTACATGTCAAACTTCATTGCTATGGATATTTCGACGTAGACTTCAACAAACACGAATTTCTTTAACGCTGATTAACCAACCTGCAGCTCGTTTAGTGAGATCGAATATCCGAGATCGCGGAAAGCACGTAGAACGAGACCAAAGATTTTATCAGCGACGAGACATCCAACGACGTAGCACTCCTCCCACCGGACTCCCATCAGATAGGATATGGGCATGAAGATATAGCCTAGCGTTTCCTGCAAGGAAGAGAAGGAATTATACTCAGTGGAATTTCTGTGGCGTAGCAATCGTGATTTTAGCCTCTCGAGCAGTTGAATTATTATAGAGTCTAGATCTTGCGCGAGTGAATGTTCCAAACGATTTAAATTAATTATATAAATGACTATATCGATGTAAATTATTTAATGAATATTCTCACTAGTTACATTTATTAGTCCTAATTATCTCATGAACCAATTAACAAGATAAAGTCCCAGAAATGCAGAAATATTTTTATTTTATTGCAAGCGCTGTCGCGTTGGTCAGCCAGCGAAAGTTTTTTGAACAAGTAACCTGTCTCCAGTTGACCTTCGGCTGGGCTCCTCCACCGTCTTTCCAGCTACCACACATCCAATGTCTGTAGTGTCTGTGCTTACACTGCACAGCTTTAAGCGCACATTGCTTTGGATAAACCTGGAATGGATGAATTGCGTTCGTAGTCCTACCGTTATGTTGGTGTCGATTCCTACTCTGCTGGCCAGCCAAGCATAGACGCTGTCGAAGAGAGCATAGATGGAAGCAAAGGCCAAGATGTTGGCGTAGACCAATCCGACGATCTTGGCGGCCACGACGCTTCCTTGGTATCCCATCAGAAAGACACTCGTCGGTGGTCTTGGTCTAAGTCACAGGAGCAGTTGCACATAAAAATTACTCCGTTTCATAGTGACAGTAATGTAAGAAGACCTTCATTATAATGCTTCTGAAAACGTGCGTCTTTAAGATTCTAGAGAACGCCATGATAATAATTATTATAATCACACGTGTTTGTGTCATGAGGTGGAATATAGTTCCAGATCCACCGTTTCGCCACCGAAAAGTTCAAACAACCGAGAACTGGATTGATCTGTTTCTAAAGTCCTTGCAGTTATTTGAAAGATAAATAATTACAGGTCTACGGCAAGTGGTAAACTATTTCCCATGAACCACCAATGATCACAATTATTGTAAGTAGGCCTATTATTAAAAAGGAAATTATGGCGTGTTTGCTAAACAGATTAGCCGTTCTGAACTTCTGATAACAAGTTAACGACCAAAGACCTATACAACAGTGGCGGCGCCAGGATTTCAGTTTCGGGGGCTGAAGCCTCGACCGAAATCTCATGAAAATTTTTCATTTTCGCCGCCAAAATTTCTGACGACCTATTTTTTTTTTTTAGTCATCGACCGAAATCTCATGAAAATTTTCCATTTTCGCCGCCAAAATTTCTGACGACCTATTTTTTTTTTTTAGTCATCGACCGAAATCTCATGAAAATTTTCCATTTTCGCCGCCAAAATTTCTGACGACCTATTTTTTTTTTAGTCATCACCCCAAAATCGTGGATATTTCACTGTAAAAAATTTCGGATGGCCCTTTTTTTAGGGGGGCTGAGCCTCTTGCAGGGGAGCTTAGCACCACAGCCCCCCCCTAGCGCCGCCACTGCTATACAATAGATTGAAGTTGGCCAAAAATGGGCTCAAGATAAGCAGTTGTTGAGATTCGTTCACGATTTTAATGCTAACCTGGTGTAGTTGGTTTTACCTGGCGTCTCTGACGGCTTGAGCATTAAAGCTGAACGTGGACTCCCGAGTCTCCGGAAAACTGATGAGACTGAATGAAATTGCGGCCGGAACGTATAGTGCCATTCCAGTAACCATATGGTGGATATTTTCCTATAAAGTAGAATTAGAAGCAATTGAAATGTAGGGCCTATGTAGTCATGGAAAAAGGTCAACAGAATGAAAAGAACAGACCAATAAGGTAAACCGTAGACATTGGTTTCCGGAGATCCCTTTGTAACGGCTCAGTAACAACGTATGTGCTGATTCCCTGGTCTTAATTTCAGCAAAACCCTTTAGAGATGTGGGACTTAACTTAAGTTTAACTTTGATGCAGCCTTGACTAAATGTCAATACTTTGGGTAGCAACGGGTGTTATTCTAAACATTAAACCATGACAACTTAATATACTCCCCACCCATCGACTGGAGTCAGGGTTTAAAGTTTGACTTGCGTCTAGATACTTACCAATCTGAACACCGACCTGCAACTTATTGGGCCAGCACAGCCTGGAAAAGTAAGGGGGCGCTCAAGCACTTCTTGTCTCACTTTAAGCACCGACTAAAGTCCTACGCGTTAAGATGGGTTGACCAGACCCTATGATGCATTTTATGATATGCTGCTAAAACTTGTAGGCTACTTGTGAACCAATAAATGAAATGAATGTTTCGACTTAATATTCAGCTGAACGATGAATAAGAATCATACCCAGGTAGAACTTAGTCCTAATTAGTTAGGCTATACTTTATACTAAGCAACGAATCGACTTTGTTTTAAGGTCTTGGGGTATTGCAGTAAGTTAAAGGACGATAAATAGGCCTAACTAGAGTAAATAAATCTAGATAGCGAATTAGATCGAGTGTCTTTAAAAAATATAAATTTGTATCATCCTGAGCAATAATCGTCTTCCGTTTGCAAGCTTGGAATCATCTAAGGTATAACTCCGACCGACGACATCACCCAGCCATCTTGCCCAACATCCAACTCATTTATTCATTTCAAACTACATGTAGACTGCTATAATTCCCTCTTATTCAGCATCAACTCTTCGCCGTGGCACCATGCTATCTCCTAGGCTTGACCTCCCCGAATAGTGACCTGGCACCGAAAACCAAAACAACCTGGCAATAGCGGATTTGATTTGATATCGCACCTGTGTTTAAACTAGTGTCTCTGACGTGGCTTTGCTGCTGATGTATAGCACTGACAATTTTCAGTATGGTGCTGTTTACGGTGAAAATTATTGATGATGACGGTCTTTCTTCGATAGACAAGACGTGATACTGTCTGGTCGCCAGAGGAGATGCTTTACATAGGCGTTCAAATTCCTCACAAGACATTTAGCACAATTTTAGCAGGGATAGCTTTTAAGAACTACGTTTCCAGTCGTGAGTGACATGACCTATAGGTGCACTTTTGCTAGTTAGGCCCACTTTACAGATATTCAGTGGGGCGCGATTGTGTAATGGTGTCGTTCGATGCCTTGAAGCCCGAGGGTTCCAGGTATGAATACATCCCAAGCCGCCGCGTAGGGACCTTGAGCAAGTCCTTCACTCGCAATTGCTGGTGCGCTTCGGCGTGAAACTCCGAAGCAGTGTCCGCGCTGTAGTCGGGAGCGCCTCTGAGTAGCTAGCTTAAAGGGAAGATAAATAAATAAAGTAAATAAATCTAGATAGCGAATTGACTGTATGCTGTGAGTGACTTACTCCTGCGACCGACATGAAGGTGAGGGCGAATCCAGACACAACAGCGTGCGTAGAGACGAGACAAAGATGAAGCTGGGAATCAGTCGACTGTGGCAACCATCGTTTCGCGTATCGCACCAACGGAATCTGCACGGGAAGAATTTATGCACAAATAATTACGTATAGCCTAGGCCTAGTTAGAAAAAATAGACTATAGCCTAATCAGTTTGAAAACTTAAAGTTTAGGATGAATGCGAACATCACAATACAAGATTGAGAATGATTGCCATAAGCTCAAACATAAACCCTAAATATCTATTTCGATTAGTTTAATATTTGAAATAATTATATTAAACGTTAAGGAGTAATTACTGTTCAGTCCACGTTCGTGGCTCTATCTTCATAACAGAACATTAAGTAAGTTTACATTCGTCGTATTTGAACTCAGTCGAATAATAATTCCTCAAAACCGAATGTTTGTCATTGGAAACTGTAGCCTATAGTGTATACAGAAGCAGGAAGTGTTGGGTTATGCATTTCTTAGTTAGACAAGACGTGATACTGTCTGGCCGCCAGAGGAACTGCTTTGCATAGACGCTGAATCCTCTGAAGACATTTAGCCTAGCACAATTTTAGCAGTGAATTACATTTTTTTAATCCCTGTGTTAAAACGTTCATCAATTCGGATTTCTGTTACCTCTAAGGTCGTAAGAAAAGGTAGCTACCAAGTGAATAAGGTTTGACAAATTTTTATATCAACGGGTCACTTACCACACGAGTGAGGCTGTATAGAACAAGAATGAGACCTCCAACGTATATCAGAAGTGACGAAACCTGTTTAGTAACAACCAAAAATCTAGGCTACATCAGATTGGTAGAATAATAGATCATCATCAAAATCAACTAATAGGAAATTAATGTGATCAAGAAAGTACTTATAAAATATTTTCCTAAAGGCCTTTTGGCCTATTATTTATTTATTTACAATAGTATTCAGAAAAAAATAAAAAATTTGAACAGTTCAACTATGGATGTTCATTGTTGAAGAATGAAATCTCTGTACAAAACGTCGTCCGTCCACACAGAAAATAGGCTACCGGTTATTAAACAAACAGATAAGTGGCAAACATTCAACTGCAAGATTATTTATACTGCTTAACCGATTGTCATCTTGCCAGTAGGCCTATGTATAAATTATAGAGACTTTTATTTATTTTATTTATTTTTAGTCATTTCTCGCATTTGTTACAGCGCCTCTTCAAGCTCTCTTCACTCAGAGACGCTCCCGACAACAGCGCGGACACTGAATCGGAGATTCACGCCGAAGCGCACGAGCAATTGCCTGTGAAGGACTTGCTCAAGGTCGCGACGTGACGACTTGAGGTGAATTCAAACCTGGAACCTCCGGCTCCAAGGCACAGAACCTACCACTACACCACCGCGCCCCACATATGCATGAATACACAGAATTATTAATAGCCTACATGTGCCAGGTGCCTATATATAATATATATATAATTTATATATATATATATATATATATAGAGAGAGAGAGAGAGAGAGAGAGATACGATCAAACAGACTGACTGACAGAAACAGAGACACGGTCAGGTAGACGTACAAACATGGCGATTGGGTGCAGCAAGAAGAGCGGATCTCCATACACAGTTGATGCTCCAGCCATTGGATACGAGAGGAACAGACGAGCTATTTCACGGAAGATGAAGTTGACGGCTGTGAAACCAGTCGGCCACCGTAGTACGATCAATCCAATGATGAACTGAGCGAAAAGTCCCAAACCCACGAAACTCCACCGGACCTAGAGAAACATTAGTTTAGTTCAGAAAAAATTGAAAGACAAGGTATGATGCATGGTAAAGATATTGATATGTTAGTTAAGATGGCCGAAAAGCCTGGAAATGAATGTTAGAGTAAGATCAAGTAACGAAACTAGAAAGGCAAGATGTAAGGTATGGAAAGGTATGGAAAGCATGCAATAAGGTAGCCCCTATGCGAAGTTGAGGTAGGCTATATAGGTCTAGATGAATACTAAAATCTAACAAGTTTAAATATATAGATTTATGCATATGCAGTTGTATGTAAAATTATAGCCTAGACACTGAGAGAATTATAGGCAATACAGAGTATTAAACGTGTGGCGTCATTGATCTATTACAGCTCAATCCAAATTTATTCATTAGAGTGTTTATATAGCACTTCTTCACCTCTTCAGGGTAAATACTCAGAGGTGACATAGTTCCGGACATGACAAAATTACATGCGAAATGAATTGGTCAACTTGACTTGTTAATCACATACTGCTCACCTTGTCCGGTCGTTTTGAAGTCACGTAAGTGAAGAGCAGAAAGAAAATGGCTCCAAAGAAACATCGCAGCTGTCGAAGAGTTGAAATGGCGCACAGGAAAACGTAGAGCATCGATGTCACCAGCATCACTGTACCCAACAACCTGTGCACAATTACTGTACACAGAGTTTATTCTTACATAAACTCGCATTGACATATAAAGTTGCAACGACCTACCATGCAATGCAACATGTAAACAAAAAGCACTATGGATTAAGTATCTAAGTGTTCTGTTTAGTTCTTGCACACAGAAACGTTGATGCTTGTATTCAAATCATACATAGTCAATGCATGTATTAGCCATACACCTTGTCAACCAGTCTATATCATTCTGTGACAATGAAATAATCAATATTGGTGTCTGACAATGGAAACAGAAGTGGTTTCCCCTTGACTCAACTTAACTTTCCATGAAAATGTTATCTTACCACACGCCATACTAACCTTCAATTAAACCCTGTCTCACAAATAACACTAACAAGAAGAACGGTCATTTGAGCTCAGTGGCGTAGACAAGGGGGTTTCGGGGGTTAAAACCTCCCCATTGGCCTAAGAAAACGGCTTTTTTAAAGGTTATTTATCCACTTAAATAAGAAAAAAACAATTATTGCTTGTAGTAATCATTTTTTTCTTACTTTATTCCCCTTGTTACTTTATTCCCTTCATACTTACTGTAATACTGTTGATTTGGTGTCAGAAAGGGCATTCGGCCAGGCAAAAAAAACAAAAAAACCCATTATAAATTCCTACGCCACTGTTTGAGCTAGCTCTCAGGCGTCTAAGAGCACGAAGTCTAACACAATTTTCATTGCCTCGGCATATGAAGGTGGTGGCCAATCATCTCTATCACTCATCACTCTCAGATCTTCCAGTGCACCTGAATGCAGTGCGGTCGGTGTACTCATATAGCCTATCTGAGTTGACTAGACTCTCGAACCAAATTTCCGTCTTGTCGTTTATTTTAACCTCCAACCTCTGGAGTCCATCTGGTGCACACTGATCACTTCACTGTCGAGCGCTCCAACTCACAAACAAACTCACTTGAAGTTGTCTTTCCATGCCGTATTCATACCTTGTCTTACCTTACCTAGCCTCAATGCCTCATCTAACAAAACAATAAACGATGGCCAAGAGCACAGACGTCGTATCTGCAATTTTTTCAGAAAATCACTTTTTGACGCTATTCGATGCGTAAAATTATTCTTAACAGCCTAATAAAGCTTGTATGTACATACGACGTATATGCACTAAGATATCGTTCAGAATCTGAATGTCGTATCTGCAAATTAAGGTCACAAACGTCGTATCTGCACACACATACGACATTTGTGCAGTAATTTCGGCCACACATACGACATAATCTAGTGCACAGATGTCGTATCTGACGTTTAATTACATTGTAAAAGCCTTTCATTATGCTGCTGCATAAAAGACACTGACAATGTCACTTGCTGAATCAAAATAAACATTTTGGCTATCTCACTTTTTATGAGAAAGGAACATGTATCTTGAAAAAAAGTTTTTCCTACTTCCTGAAAAGTTTTGTTTTTTGCACATACGACGGCTGTGCTCTTGGCCATCGTAAAGTTACTTATGACCTACCACTGGATCCATCGCCAATGACGCTGGAGAAGATGTTTGAGCGGATGGATCACGATTGTCTTGATCTCAGATCCGTAGTGATCATTGACCCAGACGAGAGCAATTGCGAGGATCCCGAGACTTGTAAAGACTGTCAACGCCGTTGCCGCACTGACGCTATAAGCCATCGCAAAGCCATAGTAGACCATGTAAGCGACGAACAGCGCCAGCAGGAAGAGGCTCCTCAACAGCCGGTAGTGAGGAGACAGAGAACGGGAGACCCTGGCTCGAATTCGAAGTAGAAGCATCGGTCTTTCCTCATCCGTAGAAGACGAGTTGTGACTGGAGTTTTTGTCATTTGATTCCACCATGCAGTCTTCTTCCTTTTCCTTTTTCTCATCATCAGATTCTGTTGCTTTAACGGCAATTCTAACGAAGCCATCATCGCTCAGCAAAGTCAGTTTCACAAGTGGAACGTCGAGAACAGACATGGAGGCTGAGAGAAGGAAAATCTATTCCGTTTGCAAAAATTAATCAAGTTTTCCAATCTGTTCACACAGAGAGTCGCGCACTCAGTATGCTAGCCGATGAGATGTGATTTCCATGTGGACACCAGCTACTCTGCTCATGCAGGAAAGCACCAAGCTCACAATGGCAAACCGCTCCTTTGATAAATTATTCTCTTCTTAATAGCAGCAATTGAATTAATATTGCAGTTAGTTACTTCTGGTGTCTAATGCGCAAGGAAGCAACAGGGTTTGTAGGAAAATCCATACGTACGGTAGGTCAGTATCCAGCAGATCAGTCAGCCAAGTCTGAAGTTACAGAACACGTGATCAAGGATGGGGAAAAATTGATCCTTTGCTGAAGCTGAACAGTCTAAATACTCTGTTCCTATTAGAGCACCGAACGCACTACGAAACCCGATGGATATGATCGACTGATAGAGTCCGTATTGATGCAACTATTATCATCCTTGGGTTATCACCGACAGCAATGATCGCAATGCATTACCATAAGACTAATGAGAGCCGAGGTCAATGAATCGTTCTAGAAACATTCTCAGAATAACAAAACAAACGCACATAACTAACCACCGGCTATAATTATATCAACACTAGAGCACCAGTATAGCCTACTCAGCGTGATACTTTGTCTCCTGTTCAATAGGAGCGTCTAAGATTGGACAGATGTATGATAATAATTATAACACATAATGTTATTTCAGCTAGATCACGTGACAATAGGACTTGCGAGGAACTTTCGTCTACTTAAAACGAGGCCATGGCTGTAATCGATAATCAAGTCTCACTTATGATCGATTATCATAATTGAGATCGATCAAATCATACGTCGAACAATGAGTCCAATATTCAGCAGGTCTAAGGTCGAAAAATGGAATGCCTCATCATGGATCTCCAGCATTTATCAGCACCACGTAGAAGCTGTTTAGAAAACAACCGCATCAACGATGTATAAAATAACTAAAATCAAACCCACAATGGTAATTTTTCGTCAGTCATTCATTCAGTAGTGTCAACCCAGAATGAATTCACACATAATTATCATAATCGTAAACTCTAAACTTCTAAAGCGCCACTCGAAAGTGAAGCGCAGGGCACTAGCTTATTTACGAGCGCTGCTTGGAGTTCGTGTGGATGTTCAAAAGGTAATCATGAGGAGGTACGAGTCGGGTTGCCATGGGTCAGAGAGAATGTTGAGGTGGGAGTCGCATACGTCGAGAATTAGAAGGTGAGTCTGGGTGCAGATTCCAGAACAGGTGAGAATTCAGGCCCAGAGTCGACCAATGAATAATAGGTATAGACCTAAGTAACTCAGAGTCTCACAAGCGATTACATGATCTCGGTTGAGTTTCAGAACCTCCATTATTATTTCGCACTTTTCGTTCACCTTTTTCATCGAGCAATAAGCACTTTAAGAGATGGAGTTGCGCAGCTCTGTCAAGTCATGTTGATCACTACTTGAGCGAGCAGCCTATTTGCACAATGCACAAAAGTCATGTCGTGTCTTCAAGTCTGAGGCTGTCATGATCCAAGACAAAAATTATGGTTAAGTTCAGCTTCTTCGTCACAGCAGCCCAGGAACCTTGGACCCTGATACCAGCTTTTTGGTTGGATCCATCGTTTGAGCTCCACAGTCTACACTCTACAGGGCACGTGTCATCGAGAGCGCATCAGTGCATAGACTCTTCTAATTGTTTCTTCTATCAGTTTATTGATTAGGTTTTCTTGTAGTGGCTTTATTTTATCTCTTAAGTCAACGAGGTCAGCGATTTTGCGAGGTAAGCTTACTTAAAAGACCTCGCGCATACATGAATGCACACACGTGTTGTACTTTATATCAACTTTATATTTTATATGCATGTCAGTATATAGTATTATATCATTGTTTATGCTAGCACGTGCAAGGCGTTTCTATTAGAAGTCCATGTTTTGCTGCATCGGTGATAATCTGAGGAATTAATATGTAGCCTATACAAGTACAGATGCATAGACGACAGTCGCATTTCTGCTCTACTTTTGAAGTAATGGTCTATCTATGGTTATCACTATCACAACACTTATGAATAGTCTGGCAAAGATAAATTAATCATGATTATCGACTGTTAACTTTTTTCATCATGGTCCGCAAAACTTAAGACCAGACTACATGTAGTGTCCAGAAAGTGAGTTTAGCGAAGCACCATCCGTTGTGTCCTGAAGTATGCATGCACTAACGACGCACTTGCTTTGATTATTTAGATTTAATGTAAGTAGACATAATTATTAGTCTCATTGGCTGGAGATGAACGTGAATATCAGCCCATAAAATAAATGTTAGTGAGATAGTAGTAAGATTCCAGTAAACCTAATTCACTATCTGCAAACAGTTAAGAAAAGTCTATGGTATAGGCCTAATTATATTATTATAATTAGGATATTAAACGAGGATGGCAGAGGGGACCCTACGGGCACTGGTCGTCTGGTCCCTTGGTTTTTGATGATGATGATGATGATGATGATGATGATGATGATGATAGGTTGAGCGCCTCTGAGTAGTTTCCTTGAAGAGGCGCTATATAAATACTCGAATGAATGAATGATGATGATGATGATGATGATGGTGATGATGATGACGATGATGACGATGATGATATAATTATGATGATCACTACCCAGGTGTATTTCCCTAAGCATCTAAAAATTCTCTTACCCATCCGTGGTTGGGCCGAGAACACTTCTGAGTAGCCTAAACAAATAAATAGTTATAATGAGTAGCTCTGAATACAGTTCCATAGTTCGGAAAGTAGCCTAAGAGCAGAAACCGTAACTTTTTATTCGTAACTGTAAGCCCACGGTTGAAGTAGCCTATATGTAAAGGCACTATGCTGAAACCAATACATTCTACGGGAAAACGCCACACCCGTTGTATGCTATAGCTTCCTCTTAGGACATATTCCTATTTCCATTGATCTAAACTCTTGACAATCACGGCCATCAATGGAACGGTCAGTCAGTCATCGATCGTTCTTGTAATTTTCAAACTACTGAAGCGCTACCGTAAAGCTATCGCTGGTCACTAGATTATCAAGTCGCGCAGAGCATTTTATAGAGATGTCGAGAAACTATCGGGCTAGGCAACTTCCGATTCCGGTAGTCATAAACAGCCTCTCATCGGATCTATAAAAGTCAAAGAGGGATGGTCTTATGGTCAGGGGTGGATCGGATAGTTATGACTCCCAGTGTGAGAATTGTGGAAAAATAACTGGGGGGGGGTTGGACCATTATCCACATGGAATTGGGGTGTAAAAAACATACTTTAACATGGGGCTCTAAGAAAGACTGGGGGGGTCGAAACCCCCCAACCCCCCCGGCAATTCTCACCCTGATGACTCCCCAGTATGGTGTAGTCTGATGACCTTCCCCCTTTTTTAGCCGTCTGGTCCAACTTGGCTTGAAATGTTTACCATTTTCTCTGCTAAAAACTGATGACCTTTTTTGTCATTATTTTAGCCAAATTATCTGGAAACTATGCCATTGAAACATACTGTTGAAAGCTTGTTGAAACCAAATGGGGGGCACGTTCTATGGGCATTTCTCAATGGGGGCCATGGTCGGATTTGCCCCCTGGATCCGCCCCTGGTCTGTGATGTGCTCCAGTCTGTTTGTGTGTCGATATGTCTACCCATATGTCTAGATATACATGTACGTCCCTTGTCAGGGTCGCTAAGTGTTCGTCAGCAACAGTTACTTAAAAATCTCCTGCTGTAGAGTAGCAACCGTCAATGCTCAAATCAATTATAGGAAGATGCATTCAACGCTAAACAAACGAACTACAGTTCTTTAGCCACATAAAAATTCATTCACCGATATAATGAAACAGTCGATAGTCTTACGGAGACTACTCTAACAGAATACATGATTGTGTTTGCAGAAAGCAAGTCCCTGTAGCGCTATCGACGCCGTATACACTATACACGCCATGCTCTTACCGGCGGGTTTACCTCACAGTTGTGACCTAAGCGAATGTCAAAATATGTTTAAACGACGCGTTGGTCTATAGACTCTAGGCCTACTCTATTGTAGGCCTACTCTACATGTATCATAGGCTTAGGTAGAATCAATCGTTCAGTAGGCAACATTGTTGTTTGTATACACCTGCATCTGTTTTTTTTACATGGATGTGGTAAATTAATTCGAAGCTGATTTCAAAATCCATGTTCGGTCCTCGACTACATAGTGTTGAATTTCAGTTGATGTTATGCGGGAATGTGTAGGCCTATACTAAACATGTATTCTATAGACATACACGGAGCATTTCTTGTATAATACACCAATGCATACATAGTTAAAAAGACATAGGTATAAAGGCTATGTAGATATGGTGCTAGGACAAAATGTCCCCGGACAAAATGTCCCGGACAAAATGTCCCGGACAAAATGTCCCTGGACAAAAAGTCCCCGGACAAAATGTCCCCGGATAAAATGTCCCCGGACAAAAAGTCCCCGGACAAAAAGTCCCCGGACAAAAAGTCCCCGGACAAAATGTCCCCGGACAAAAAGTCCCCGGACAAAAAGTCCCCGGACAAAAAGTCCCCGGACAAAAATTCCCCGGACAAAATGTCCCGGACAAAATGTCCCAGACAAAATGTCCCCGGACAAAATGTCCCGGACAAAATGTCCCGGACAAAATGTCCCGGACAAAATGTCCCGGACAAAATGTCCCGGACAAAATGTCCCGGACAAAATGTCCCGGACAAAATGTCCCGGACAAAATGTCCCGGACAAAATGTCCCGGACAAAATGTGCTGGACAAAAAGTCCCTGACAGAAAGTCGTAGGGCAAAAGTGATGTCACTACACTACGTCGCATAAGGTTTTTGTTTATTATTGAGAATATGAAATGCACGGACACAAACCGTCTCCCCCCAATCAAGGACAAGAGACCCGCCTTCATAAAAGGAATTTAAATTTGAGCAATTTAAATTTGCGCAATTTAAATTGGAGCAAGTTAAATTGGGTCTAAGATTGATGGAAAATTAAGGTTAGGGTTAGTTTTAGGGCTAGGGTTGGTATTAAAATTTACATAGGGTTAGTTTTAGGGTTAGGGTTAGTATTGAGGCTATGTTTAGCCTTTAGTATAATTATGGAGAAGGTTAGGCTTAGAAATTTTGACCTTTTTAAATTTTAATACTAACCCTAACCCTAAAACTAACCCTAACCTTAATTTTCCATCAATCTTAGGCCCAATTTAACTTGCTCCAATTTAAATTGCGCAAATTTAAATTGCTCAAATTTAAATTCCTTTTATGAAGGCGGGTCTCTTGTCCTTGATTGGGGGAGACGGTTTGTGTCCGTGCATTTCATATTCTCAATTCTAATCTTAGCCAGCACCTTACTGTTCTTGCAACCTAATCTCGGCGAGATCCTGCCTCTTAGATTAACTTAGAATTATTGTGAAATCCCCAAGGGATCTGTTTAACTCGAATAAGTAATTAATTAACTTAGAATTATTGTGAAATCCCAATGTGATCTGCTTAGTCTGCTGTGAAACCTCAAATGATCTCTGTTGTGATTAACTGCTTTAAATGCCGTCAAGTTTATTGTGAACTGCTTTAAATGTCGTAAACTTTATCGTGATTAATCGCTTAATTAAGGTTTTTTGTCGAGTTTTAATTAAACATCATTTTGAATGGATCTTGGCGACGATTTCTGCGATTTCTACCATTTTTAAACAACTTTATGTGACTTGGGTTGGAATGGAATTGTCGTTTAATTGCCGTTTGATTTCCGAAACACAACTGTAGAAATATAATAATTTTCCTATGTTAACCCCGTCATCACTGATGTAAATATAGGTTAGGTCTAATTTTGTTGCTGAGATGTGCCACATTACATGCAAAAGGATGTAGCCTAACATAATTATGGACTCCATATATTAGGCCTTGTGTATATTAGTGTATTCATTCGTTCATTTCAGACATTTTTACAGCGCCTCTTCAAGCGTGTCTATTCAGAAGCGCTCCCGACCCAACCACTGCTAAAGAGAACAGTCTTGCAACATTGTAGTGTGGTGTAGTTAATGTTTAAGGGCCTCAAGCCTTTCGAGTATCCAGGGGCCTAGGGTTGTCATGCTACTGCCTAGTTAGGTTACGTCCTAGGGTTGTCATGCTACTGCATAATAAAATAATTTCTCGACGGATCGATTGTCTCACCAAAAAAACTTATAACAAGGATAATTTATAAACTATCAAAATAATGAGCGATCCGGATACACACCTTCAAGGCTGCCTATATGTAGGACCAAAAAAGATACTATAAAAAATAGCTGAACGCCTTGGGAAATTTGTACATTTCTGACGCAAGAATCGGAATTCTTCTAAAAGAGTGAACCAAATGCAGCTTGCAATTGGTTGATTTGCTAAGAATGTTCTGTTATATTCAAAATGACTCGTTTTCATGCATTTAGAGAAGGTGGTTCTCTGACAAAAGGACTCTTTTTCTCAATGTAGGTGTGCCTACTGCTAGGCGCCCATGGATGCGCTGGGTTTAGGTAGTGTAGGGACATTACTTTGTCCGGGACATTTTGTCCGGGACATTTTGTCCGGGACATTTTGTCCGGGACATTTTGTCCGGGACATTTTGTCCGGGACATTTTGTCCGGGACATTTTGTCCGGGACATTTTGTCCGGGACATTTTGTCCGGGGACATTTTGTCCGGGACATTTTGTCCGGGACATTTTGTCCGGGGACTTTTTGTCCGGGGACTTTTTGTCCGGGGACTTTTTGTCCGGGGACTTTTTGTCCGGGGACATTTTGTCCGGGGACATTTTGTCCGGGGACTTTTTGTCCGGGGACATTTTGTCCGGGGACTTTTTGTCCGGGGACTTTTTGTCCGGGGACATTTTGTCCAGGGACATTTTGTCCGGGACATTTTGTCCGGGACATTTTGTCCGGGGACATTTTGTCCGTCCACGGTAGATATAATTGTGCATAACGAATATAATGCACGGTAACTTAAAACAAGACAACATTGTGGCCAGAAGGTAAATAGCCTACATCAGTGGTTCCCAACCTTTTTTGACTTGAGGGCCACTTTTTCTAAGTTGGAGGACACGAGGGCCACTTTTTCTTAGTTGAAGGACATTAGGGGGCCACAAGGTTAAAATTGTATGAACTAAAAGCATATAAAATTGTTATAATTGATTCAAAATATAATGTTTGATGTTATTTATCGATGTTAAAATAAAATAATTTGTAATAGAAAATAATAATGTGTTCTATCCTGTCCAAACTGTTAATTTTTTCATATATTTTTGATAATTCTTTGAGAGATGAGGGCCATTTTCTGAGGTCTGGCGGGCCATTTTCTGAGGCCTGGCGGGTCACTTTTGGCCCGCGGGCCGCGGGTTGGGAACCGCTGGCCTACATGCTTACATTAAGTCATACATGCAGTCATTTATGCATACATAGTAGGCCTACATGCTATCATGCATGTTGCGAATGTGCACAGCCCTGTATAGTACATAATATAGCCTACACACACATGCATACATTCATATGAGCATGCATTTTGGTCACTGAAAACCCAACGATCGTAAGTTCTAACCTGCTTCTTCTAACGACCTTGTACATTGTAGGCTACAACCTGTCACACACACTCTTTTGAGCGTCTCAATTTCGGTCTCCCTGACATTGACCGTGGGAAAACATGGTAAAAACTGAACGGATTGAACTGTTTGTGTCACTCGGAAAACATTGTGACTCAAAACAAAGCAATTGTTTCCACCGGCCTTCTGTAGTCACAATAATGTTTTATTTGCTGCTTCCCTGGTAGTTTACTCAGAGCCCGCAGACAAATCCCTCCAGTTTACACACACCATATATAATTATAATATACGTCAAGAAGTTGGTTTAGATTGAGGATAGATGGGCTATATAAATTTTCACATTAACCGTATTTGTCCAAACACATCCGAAGTCAGTCATGCCTGACTTTGTTCATAGAACCATCGCCTTTTAGTTGGGAATGGCTTTGAATAATTGAAGAGCAGACGTTTATCTGGACGGCTGAATCGACTCCGTCAGCCAAATCAACCGATTGAGTTATAATCCATTGGTTAAAACATGTCCGTGGATTCAGATGTTGCCCATGCATTATACTCTTTGGATCAATAGCCTATATAATACGACCTCCAGGCTCCAGAAATAATTATTCAGTTGCTTGACTACAACGCTAGATCAGGATTCATAATGCATGAATCATTGAATCAAGACGCTTGCGTAGCGTCTTTTATTTACCTCACAAAAATCTCCGTGAGTAAAGTTATTTAAGCAATAAAAAACGATATAAAACCTCATAATAGTCGAAACTAGTACAGACAGAAGTCATGTGGCGACCAGTAAAGAATCTCTAATAGAAATTGAGTCTAAAAATTTATATAGGCTATTATAAATTAATCTTCTCTCTCTCTCTCTGCTCAGCTGCACGAGCGGAACTTATTATTCCCCGCTCACGAACTGCAATCTGCTCAAGACAGCAATCTGTTTCTCCGTGGCTGGCCTAATGACCTTGAATTGTCTCCTTACTATTCTTCGTCAAATGCCAATTTGTCTCTCTGTCTCCTTTTTTGTGACTGTTCTTAGGAGTGTCCTAATCGACCGGGATTGAACTGGGAGCGCTCCTGAGTAGATAATTCCTGGAAGGGGTGCTATATAAAATTGATAAAATAAATAAATAACAAAGCAATAAAACAATAATAGCACGCTAGACGTCAGCAGACTGAACAGTTAGGCAAACTTTGAAGGAACCATTTAAAAACTGCCAATGTTACAGTTTTATTTGCATTCCCAAACAAAATGAACCACATTCGATCATCTAGTTCATCATACAGGAACAGCGTCTTTGAAATGCAGCGCGTCTCCATCTACTCTAGGTGTGTCAATGAGTCATTAGCGGCCTACCGATGATGCCTTTCTGGCACCTTGAATAATGACTACACAGTTTCATTGGTTTGTAGTTGTATGGCCTAGTTCTAGGTAGGCTATTGGACTAAGATAAATCCGAGTTCTTTATGTAGGGGCCTATACAATACCTAGAAATTAGAATAGGCCAACACTGATCTTAGACCACTCTACTGAGTCTACTCTACTCTACAGAGTCAGGATTATAGTTTCTGGTCGTGGCTGGCAAAGACGGTCAACATTAAGACTTTATGAGTCTAGGTTGAATTTTTGTGTCTAAATAGATGCGCCATTTCAAGATATTGCTTTTAAAATTTCTGAAACCCCTACCCTATTTTGCTCAGTAACCTTAGGCACCCTGGTCCATCGCTTGCTGGAAAATATTGTTACTTGCCCGCCAATTAACGAGGACACCTCTAAACTATTCGCTCTCAAATTCTAGCTTTGAAACCTCCTCCTCCTTTACTGTTCTTAGAATCTAATTCTTATTGTGACCTTGAGCTCTGGTAGCTTCTCTGAACTAGGGACGTTTTCTAACAGCAGTTTGAAAATACAATGCAACGCAGATTGATATTGAAACCGAAGAACACTTGGCACAGACAAGAGACAGATACAAGCGAATCGACCTGGACACTCAGGCTGACAACATAGACACTAAACTGACTCAACCAGGCAACAAAGTCTAAGCCAGTCAATCGCCAGCACATCAGCGCATCGCGATTGCTTCTCTTAAATAATTCATCGACCTCTGGGCATCCGCCGCAGCGTGCCAACAACCTGTCCCTTACGCATAATGACTTAGCGCCGCGAAGCTACATTTACACGGCAGGGATATTGCGGGCCAAATACCCGTAGCCAGGATACCAGCCGTAGCCTTGGCCACCACGTAAACATAGCAACGGCTACAGCCTTACGATGTGTGTGCACCAGTCATGGATGGCAGTTAGCAAGAAGCCTTCGTGAGTGATAGACGGTCGGGCGGACGCGAGAGACGACCTAGCAACGCATCCCAGCGTCAGAACTTAGCAACAAGTAAGAGTGACTTTAAATTATATCAGTGAAAACATTGGTTTCTTATTTCATATTCACAAAATATTGCATTTCACTCTATGAGTGGTAAAGTAACTGCAATATTTCCTAATTCCACCTTGCATTCTGATAAGGGTTAGACAAAGAAACAAATGTCTAAACTAGGTCAACGTTTTGGGAAAATGTTTCCAGATTTACAGTTGTTGTTGTTGTTGTTGTTGTTGTTCTTCTTCTTCTTCTTCTTCTTCTTCTTCTTCTTCTTCTTCTTCTTCTTCTTCTTCTTCTTCATGATCCGTGGGCTGAAAGCCGGTAGGGGTCCACTGCGCATTGTAGTCAACTACTTTCTTCCACAATTCCTTGTCTTGTGCCCGATATTTACAGTTAGCTGGATGAAAAGCCTCATCATGCAGCCTAATAATAATCGTAATAATCATAAGATAATAATAGTAATTTAAAAATTATAATAAATTAGGCCTAAAAATATGATGATAATGACGATAATAATAATAATCACGATCATAATAATGATATTAGTGATTATAACAATAACAATAAAAAGTAATGATAGAACTAATGACAATAGCAAATGAATAAAAACAATGATAATGATGAGGATGATGATGATGATGATAATAATAATAATAATAATAATAATAATAATAATAATAATAATAATAATAATAATAATAACAATAATAATAATAATAACTGTATAATAATAATAACTGTATAATAATAATAATAATAATAATAATAATAATAATAATAATAATAATAATAATAATAATAATAATAATAATAATAATAATAATAATAACAACAACAATAATAAATAAAAAAATAAATAAATAATGATAATAAATAAAATAGTACAATGATTTTACTGCATGTTCTTGCATCGTAAACGAAATCCAGAAAGAAGAATTTATGCAGATCATGTTGATAATCATAAATTGAACGAAATATTATGAACATGAAAAATAAGTGGCGTATTCATATCCGACTCAGGAACTTTACCAGTTAATTTATCAAGCGCAATAGTAATTCGCGCAATATGATGTATCTACATTAATTGCAGAACATATTTCCGTTGCGATTTGCATTAAATGGTATTCACAGTCGTTGATATCTTATAGGCCATCACAATGTAATAAATTATGCTTGCAGCTGTTTTACGCATTGCATCGTGTTGCAATGTTTTATACGGACCTGAATCTTATAGGTGGCCACTGGCAGCTGATATCAAGTCAACGCGAAGACATGTCTGCTTACTGTGCGTCACCCATGCGAAGGTCGTCTTCCATGACACCTCAACTGGTGCAAGCAATGCCGTCTATTGCCGATCATGAAATCTCAAACCACATGGCTCGCTCCGGAAACCTTCTCCACTCACAGCATTACTACAACCCTGGCAGGTAAACAGATTAAGAGTCATGCATGTCTACCTATTTCCTAAGAATGAAAAACCATCGTTACGTACAGTGGAAACGCAAGATCATGCAACAGTAAATGTAGGCCTATATTTAGAGATGTCCAGAATTTTGAAGCAATTTAGAAGCATTTTAGAAGCATTTTTAGAAGCATGCATTTTTAGAAGTAATTTAGAAGCAATTTAGAAGCATTTTAAGAAGTAATTTAGAAGCAATTTAGAAGCATTTTAGAAGCAATTTGGAAGCAATTTATCGGTGAGTCATACGATAACTTTTTTCTTAGATATGAATAAATATTTTTTTGATAGTTGGCTTGAGGGTGTGAGCGGAGGAGAAAATGTCGATATAGAATTTTAATTGCATTTCTATGCTGCAAGAATCTCTTCTAACTCGGATTTTAGCTCCGATCTCTCTATAGATTTCCTGACAATAAAATATAAAATGTCTTCCGTTCGTGTACGTCAGCGTTGCTCAGTTGCTGTCTGATTTTACTTTCTCAAGGAGTGCCATCTATTCGCGTTACACGACCAATGACTGGGACACATCGAACAAGGCACATTTCAACCTGTCTGAGAAGGAGCGCAGTCTAGCGGAACGACTGAGAACCGATGCGTGGAGAGCAGTGAAAGCGACAGATCAACAGACCAGAACCAGACAGGCCAGCAACACCAAGAAACTCAGTTAGTTCCATTCTTATAATTTCATTCAATCATTCATTCATTCATTTATTCATTCATTCTTTCTTTCTTTCGTTCGTTCGTTCTTTCATTCGTTCATTCATTCATTCATTCATTCATTCATTCATTAATTCATTCATTCATTCTTCCATCCATCCATTCAAAGACATGCACAGAGCCCACAGAACACCACATGGTTTTTGTTCCAATATCTGCAGATGGAGTTCTAAGGCTGCTTAAATTAATGTTTTGCGACAAAGGAACGCCGAAAATATCAATTTACTATACAATGTACATTGTACATACCTCAGTTGTCTTACCCTATACATGGATTAGTCATATTTTCGTGTCATAACGAGTTTCAAAAGGCGCTATAAAGGTTCAGTTGTGAAAGCTAACTCGCAGAATTTCTTTCATGTATATAATGGCGATGGAGCACTTCGCAGATTTTATTAGATTAGATTAAATTAAATTAAATTAAAAGTTGTGGATGTCGTTTTCAGACGAACGGGTTGGAGACATAACGTTTTGGAAGGAGGAACTCATAACAGAAATCAGATCAAATGACAACGAAATGGAAAACATGGCGGTACTGAGCACTTAATTTCTTAAAGTATTCACCCATTCATTCATTCATTCTGAAAATTTATATAGCGCTTTTTGAATAAATCTAGCTATTGAAAACCAAACATGTTTAGCGCTTGCCTGAGGTTCAATCACAATGAAAAAGTGACAATTGAGCAATTTTTTCAACGCATGTCTACAACTACAAAAGTGAAGTAATTATCTTTGCTGGTCTTGAATTATATTGGGAATATTTTATCAAGTTTTCATTTACCATACACGTAAATTGTAAGAGTAAATATGACAGGAATCTAACAGCGTAAGAATTCCATACTTTGTTTGATAAAGAACCTCCCAAGTCCCAACGCACTGTAATTGTTCAGTGTTCACGTGGTTATATCGCTGGTTGAAACAAGTTCGTTTTAAAACAGTCTGCTGAGTTTGTCGAGAGGAATAATGAGATCTGTCTTTGTTTGGGTTTCTAGGAGCACATACGGGTGCTGGAGCGCGCCCTTTCGGACACGAAGGTTCCTATGAACATCGCTGAAGTCTGTTTGATTCAGAGAGAGAAGAGAACAGGCATCGACATGGTACACGACAACGTCGAGAAATCATTGACCAAGGTAAGTAAGAACATCCTAACGCACTGCTCACGGATTCGAAATGTACAGCGCCACATAAAATTTTATAAGCTATGCCTCGGTTGCTTGCTTGGTGAGTAATGTGAACTGTAACTGTAACTGCAAGCCTGTGTAAGGGTTCCAATCATTGCTTAGTTGAAAACATTTAGGAATTTTCAGGAGTAGGCTACTTTCATGTACAGTTGACCGATTTTTTTGGAATTGTTGGAATTACTGATTGGCAGGTTGTTTGATTGGGTGAACGTTTGATTTGGTTGACTGTTTGATTGATTGATTGATCGATTGATAAATTATTCGATTTCTTGATTGAGTCTTTTACCGAATCACCGATGTAGTAATTTACATTACTTGAAACGAATTAAATTACGTTTTGTTTAGTGTTTCTTAAAAATTAACCAATTCCACAAAAACCCAGACAGCCTATTCTGCAGTCAGGTGAATATCAACAATCTGAAATGATTAGGCCATTGTTTTAGTCTGATTTAAAGATTTGCGACTAATGTTATTGTTGTGTTTTGCGTTTTCTACTTTGCGATTTTACGAATTTAGGAAGTGGAAATAATCAGGAGATGCCAGGAGAAGATGAAGAAAATGCTGGAAAAGTCAAACGCCCAACAAAAGTAGGCTAAGACTCCATTTTCTACTATAAAATTATGTCTGTCTGTCTGCTTTCCTGTCAGCCTATGCCTGTTTGCCTATCTCTGACTGTCTTACTGTTAGTCTCTCTCTCTCTCTGCCTCTCTGTTTCTCTGTGTCTCTGTCTCTCTCTGTCCTCTGTTTGTTTGTCTATCTGTTTGTCAGTCTATCTGTCTGTCTGTCTGTCCGTCAGTCTGTCTGTCAGTCTCTCTCTCTCTGTGTTTCTATTTTTGTCTTCATCGATGTCTTTTAACCTGTAACTTTGCCTCGCTTTCATTCAGGCATGCGTGCAAGATCGCCATTCGATTAATTATTCATGATTAATTAATTAGGATTTCGCTAATGAAACAAGAGAACGCTTCTGGCTCAGACTCACTTACGTCATTAGAATCGATCAGGCAGATCAATAAGCACTTTAATAGATTTCTATAATTTCAAAACGAATTAAGAAAATCACAAATTTTTGCGTTTTTCTCTACGGGCAAAATATATATCTCCAATTACAATCAAAATGACGGTTCATGCAGCAAACTATAACAGTTTCAGTAGATGTTGACCTATTCAAAATTTCATTTAGCACGACATAACGATAGGCTATTGACGCTACATGTATAAGAGTGATTGGAAATTATGTTCATATCTGCATTTATATTGATCATAACGACGAAAATGACGATGATGGCGACAAAAAGAGCAACGACGATTATCAAGATTCAGTGGTCGATGAAGATAATGAAGACGATAGCTATATATGACGATGAAAATGACGATGACGATGACAATAACGATGACTGTGCGATGACTATGACGACGATCGACGATAATGCCAATGACGACGAAAAGACGACTGTGACAATGGCGTTGATGAAGATAGTCTTTAACGATAACGATGACGTTGTCGATGAAGATGACGATGTTGATGACGATGAAGATGACTGTGGTTGTGTGTTTGTGTGTGTGTTTGTGCGTGCTAAGGATGACTCGTGCGGCGCAGCATGCGTGCGATCTGGACAGCAAGAACAAACATCATTCGCAGAATCTCGACGACCGAATGTACCAACTGCACAACCATTCGTCCAACATCGGACTCTTTCCAAGCATCGAAAACGTCGACAACACGTATGCATTATAATTATTTATACTATGCACGTTCACCAAGTCTCATTAGTAATTATATATTCATGCTTTAGAACATGAATATTCATTAGGTCGTAACTTTATTACTCATTAAGTTATTGGCTACATTAATATTCATTATATTGAATATCAATAGTTAGGCCTATTGGCCTAATAGAACATAAACAAGCGTCAATTAGGCATAGACTATACAATAATTATTATACAGCTACTCTTGTTTCATTGGCTTGCTTGCAGCATATCGATCCCAATCACGTGGGCGAAGTTCACGCAGGAGAACATCTCGAGATCTCAACGAGAACGTGACGCCTCCATGCGGCTGCGAGGAGAAATCGATGGCCTGATGCGCGCATGCGCAAACGAGATGTGGAGTCACTACAACACAGCGAACACGGCGCTCAGTTCACGTATTCAGGAACTGCACGACGCCAAGAACAAACTACAGGCTCACCTGCAAAGGGTTAGAGAGCGCAATGAGAGCAGCTTGTTCTACGAACGAATAAATAAATAAATAAATCATGCAATCAATCAAGCAAGCATAAACAAATCAATCAAGCATGCATAAACAAATCAATCAGTCAATCAATCAGTCAGTCAATCAATTAGTCAATCAATTGATTAATAATTATCAATTTTTTAAATTAGAAGTAGGCCTACTAAGCTGACATAGACGCAACTTCAACAGAAAATAATAATTATTATTTGGGGCATTATTTACGGAGATTGTCACAACGCAAGAATAAAATATTATTATGTTAGTAGATGCGCTCAAGCAGAATAAACGAGATGAAGACAGTTAATGTGGCGATCTGTAATGGGTAATGTGAAGTTATGTGGTCTAGCTCGAAAGTTATGCCCCTTACTAAGAGAGGAAGGAACAAAAATAGGAGGAGGTTTAGGATCACTGTTTAATGGTTTTAAAGAGTATGTCATCTGACACTTCGGCTATTAATTTTGAGCTATAGTATACATGTAGGCCTACACTCAATACTATGCATATATTCAAGTTGTCTGAAAGTAGACAGGTTCGCTACACATTATCATAAGAGGTGAGTACATTGAGTAGTGAGTTGTTTTGTTGTTGTGATGCAGACTGTTTCTGAAGTGAAGGAGATGGAGAGGAACATAGCGATGATACGGAAAGCGATCTGTGACAAGGAGGCTCCGTTGAAGGTGGCAATGACGAGACTGGAGGAGAGGACACGTCGCATCGATGTCGAACTATGCAATGATCCCGCCATGCAGGGGTAGGCTTAGGAACTAGGGTTAATGGGATTCTGGCATCATAATGGGGGTTGGGAGTTGTGTCTTGTTGTTATGAGGGTACACAATCGGGGACCTATGATGGTGAAATACCTTTTTTTAAATTAGGGTTGTTTTTGGGTTTTATTATGGTAGAATGAGGTTTCTATTAATGTGAAATTTGGATTTCTACTAGGGTGGACTTTGGGTTTTAAAAAGCACTCTATGATGGGGGAATTTGTGTTTAATGAGGTGGAATTTTGGTCATAATGGGGTCAAATCTGGCTGTCTCTCATCCACCATAATATATAATTCATGGTCTGCCTGTCTTAGCGGAATGCTCTTGTCAATGTTGACCTACATAATTGTAGACACAGAAGTTTTTATATAGCGACAGTGTGATGGCATCGACCCTGTTAAGTTTTCGATGAATTGATCGGCGGAGATCCTTATTATTTTGTGTTATTTAAACCGAGATTTTAATCTCTGAAATAGGCCACACTCGAGAAGCGAATTCGGATCCGCTGCTCATGCGCCTCCGCCTTCTTGCAATATTACAACCAAATTAGTTACATGAACCAGATCTGATTACGGCCTATCTTTGACGCGCCATCGATGAAGACCTAATGCATCATGCATCAAGTTACTATTTAATTAGTAATAGTAAATTAACTTAAATTGCTGAACTGATCTTGAATCTTACTCGACGGCGTGCGATTGTCTGTTGGTTAGGTTGCAGAGGGAGGTGAACGAGATTCGTGAGTCCGTCCGTCTCCTCAAATCGAAACTTCGTGATTCTGAGAACGCCCTCTGTCGTCTGCTGAAGACCCGCAGCGCACTGGAAAGTGACATCGCGACGAAGGAACGAAGCATCGAGATCGATTCGAAGAGTTGCATGGGAATGCGAAAGAGCATGCCGATGGATCCGAAGATAGGTCCAATGATCACCATGTCGTCGCTTCCATGAAGCAGCATAAATTATATTATTATATCCAATGAACACAGTAGTGTCTACTTTAAAGTATTATCATTTTCCATCACCACCAACTTTACAACCACCGGCACCACTACCATCGCCATCAACTTCACCTCCAATATTGTCACCACTTTCACCACTACCACAACTACGACATCCACCACACCTTTCACCCAACACCACTATCATCACCACCGGTACAGCCACCACCCACCACCACTATCATCACCACCACTACTACCATCACCACCCGTATAACCACCGCCCACCACCACTACCATCGCCGCAGGCACAACCACGATCCACCATCACTGCCCTTACCACCGGTACAACCACCCACCACCATTACACGGCCACAGTAGCCTACAACCACCACCCGTCACCACCACCACTTAGACCACTACCACCAGCACAATCACCAACGCCGCCACCATCGCCACCACTGTTCTTGATGCTATTATTAATATGTGCGTTGCTATTACAATTATTTTTATTATTCGACTTCTGATATGCATCTTAATTCCATTGGGTAACAAATTCATTTAATACCTTTTCTGTTACACATAATATGGATATTTCTATCTAAACTCTAAACGCTATGCACATACTGCACGGTCCTATACAAGTGTAGCCTATGCGAACGACACTGAACGCGTATAAAGCTGATTTTGAAGGACTTTCCGCTTAATTGCAGATTTCTGTGATACATGTTCTGTAAGCTTATCTTTTGACATTTTGCTTTGCTTATTATCTGTGCTAAATTTCACCAGTGTGTCGTGAGTGCATCATTCATAGCGAATCTCCTTTACAGTATTACATTTCTTTACAGTGCTAGTAACTGCACCATTATTATAAGGTAGACATAATTTATGCGTACTAGTCATGTTTATGTTGCAATTTAATGGAATCATGATTTAACTATTAGGTTACTAAATGTTTATTGTTGGTTATTGCAGTAATTGCACCTGAAATATATCAGTTTGTTTGCTTTGCAATGAACCTGCAAACCTTTTTTGATGTCGTAATATGTATAATTAGGCCTATATATTATGGGCCTATTAATAATTCCTATATAGGACTATAGGTCTATACATATATGTGACACAGGGGCTCAAAACCCGTCACATGTCGGCTTTTGACCTTTTGATTTAGTCATATGCAACAATGACCATGCTCTAAAATGCTTTTAACACAAGGAAATTATCTTTTTTCTAACAAAAGTTGTGCTCGTTTGATTCTTTCATTAGTTTATAGTGAAAAAATAAAATAAAAAGTTACTGAATATTCGTGTCATCCAAGTCTACTGAATCCACAAAGTTATTATTCTGAAAATTTTCTGGGCATTAGAGGCATATATTCTGAATCAGATAAC
Source organism: Lumbricus terrestris (assembly GCA_949752735.1). Taxonomy (NCBI): domain Eukaryota; kingdom Metazoa; phylum Annelida; class Clitellata; order Crassiclitellata; family Lumbricidae; genus Lumbricus; species Lumbricus terrestris. Next base: position 17,657,956 of record OX457037.1, on the reverse strand, counting down.
CCAAACGGCATCAAAATCGGTTCACTACTTCGCAAATTAGGGCGAATTCACAGTCATATACTGAATTGAAGAATAAACTGCATTCTTTACCCCTCTCGCCTATTTCGGCGTCTAGCGCAATATCTAGGAAGCGACAAACGACGGGTTTCGAGCCCCTGCGTCTATTCCGTTAAAAGAAATAATATTATTATTTCTTTTAACGGAATAGAATAGCACTCGTGAACGTGTACCTCAGATTATTTCTGTCGTTCTTTCAGTTTGCGTTATGCAATAAGCAAATTATAAGCGTAGAAAAATGTGTCCTGGATGCCAGTTCAAAAGTTTCAGAATTACAAGCCAAGTTTACTTACGTAGGCCTAAGTTTCGAAAAAACTATGCTTTTCCCTGCACAAGGCAGCTATAGGCTACAGTGTAATTCCCTAGCAAACCGAGCAGCTATAACTGTCTTTTCAATGCAAAATAGATTTGGCAACTCGACTTTTGGCTACATGCATAAGTTGTAAATGCACGACATATTTTGACCTATTGGATAAGATCGGCGTCCAATGGTGGCTTTCTGGTTTCTTTCTGCAAAGACGCACACAGATTTTGAGGGATTGAATATTTTATCTTACGTATTTCTCGCAGAGTGAAGACCGAATGTCATAGCAACACAAGCTCAGCTCCAGACTGCAATAAGTAGGCCTACTAAAACGCCCAGCAGTCTACTGTCAAACATAAATTGCTTGAGGCGCAGTATGAGAATTGTAGAACCATAGCGATAGTGTCTGACTTTGTTCCACGTGGACGTGACGTGGAGTTGAGATATGCGAAGAAGACATTACTGTGGATCGAAATACTATAGGGAGGGAGTAGAACCCTTCCTGCCATGGTAATTCTCACCTTATAACACGGACTATTTCTGAGAAGAAGCAAGATTCAATCTATCAATCAATATTCGTTTATTATCAATACAGTATGACGCGAATGCGTTTCTGCTAAGAAATCATTAATTCAATATCGAATAGGCCTACAGCAAAAATATCTGGATTGACTATTTTTCTTGTCATCGGAGTAAACATGATTATACTTTGAAATCGATTGTGGTATTAAAGGCCTAGTATAATATAATTTCGGTCATCCTTGTAACTTCGCAAGATGGAGTGAAGTTGCATATCGGCTGTTGTTGAAATAGATTCAATTTAGTTATCATTGACACATTTTCACCAGCTTCTCTAGACCGAATAACACGACCGCACCAAATGTAACATTTGAGCACAACTTTTTCTTAAAAGCATGACCTCGAAATGCCTATAGGTCTACAGACAAAGGATGAATCTCCATTTGAATAGAGATAATTATCGTATTTTCCCGGATCATGGCCGGATGGGTGGAGTCTTGGAGTCTTACTATAACCCAGTTCATACGAACCAGGCCACACATTCACTTTAATGACGGTGTTTACTTACATGCTGCCTATAATGTTACGCGGATATGAACCTAATGGCGCTTTGTTGTTTTGGCTTGCTCCCACATTGACAGCTGGCACGCTGTGAAGTCCATAGCCAATTAATGTATGACGCACCAAAATAGTATTAGTCAACAAGCATCAGATACACTGATAAGCTTATAGCCTATAATAATTATAGACACCCTATATATATATTTTGTGTTAGCCTATTTGTCTAGCAAAGAGCATGTGGTAAAGTAGGCCTACTTAAAAATCATAAGACAAAGAAGGCTCAGAGCGCCATATCAAGATACAAATATTTCTTGCAACGAATTTAAAATTTAAGCGCCTTAAATGAGTATCAACAAATCGATTTAGTTGGCGCAGAAAAACGAAGAATATTATTTGTAAAGTTCAAAATAATCAAATCTGACAAAGTCTTGTCGTTTTTTTATGCTCTCAACATCCTAAATGGTTTCGTCACGAATATCAATTTGGTGACGATCTGATTTAAAAAAAAATAGATTAACTAACACTGAAGTTGTCTAGCGGTTGTTTATTTACCCGCTTAATTAACTAAGCTTATAGGTTCTAAAGTAAGGCACAGGCCCTATGCTAAGAGCAATAATTATAGATCAAATATTAAAATCTTATTAGGCGGGTAACCAAAAAGTCATCCAGCGACGAAATGTAATAATGTCATTGTGTATAATTAGAAATAATGGTGGCTTCATTGGTTTGACATGGACCTAAGACTGTCCGCTAGAGGCATACAATGGTAATGACCACGCCATTAATTACACTGGCTCTTAATTACGTCAGATTCTACGTACTATAATTGATCTAAATTGACCTCGATGTTCTTTGTCAGTGAAACAAAAACTCTCACGGGCTTATACAATGTCACATAATTATACGTGAGTAATATGTATGTAGGCTACATATTAATTAGAGAAAATAGAATTGGTCTAATCATCTGTTCTCAGCCATCCTCGTTTCGAGGTTCGGCCGCATCATGAACAATATTCCTCAATCTTACTTCCCTATAATTTATCATAGGCTTGCATAAATCGCTTTGACTGGATTCACAATGAAGCATCGACGAAAAGAAAACATAAACAGCAATGCCATAATTTACCTAATTTACGTTCCAACACATGCAATAATGACTATGACTAAAGGCCGAAGCACTGGCAACCGATATGTCGGAAGTTCACATGTCCTTTAACTTTCCAAGGCAGAGAGATATTTCTAAAACTGTTGCTATCAGTCTTGCTTCCCTATATCGTTTGGAGGATCTGGTGGGAAAGAAGTGGACGGACCACAGGCTCTCATATGCCGAGGTCAAGGAAAATGATGTCGATAGCACGTTTTATCATGGCTACCTTTATCCTTCTCCTCTCCTCCTCCTTCTACTTCTCCTCGTTTTCTTCTTCTTCCTCCTCCTCCTCCTCCTCCTCCTCCTCCTCTTCTTCTTCTTCCTCCTCCTACGTATACTTCTTCTCCTTCTCCTCTTCGTATTATTCTTCCTCCTCCTTATGTTCTCCTTCTCCTCCTCCTCCTCCTCCTCATCCTCCTCGTCTTTTCTTCTTCCTCTTTTCCTCATTCGTCATTCGTATTCATCACCGACAAATGGATTAAATAAAAATTCAGCTGCCTATGATTGCTGTAAAATTGCTAATGATGATGTTGATGATGTTGATGATAATGATTATTGTGACGACGACGACGACGATGATGATGACGATGACGACGACCCGATGACGATGAGCTACCTAATGACGATGATATCATTATTTTATCATTTTTATTAGTATCATTATTTTTATCGTTGCCATTATCATCATTACTGTTACTGCTATAATAGTGTTTTAGCCACTACTACTAGCGCCGGTGAATAAGCTGGTCTCCCTGACGTGGTTTTTGTGGGCGCTGAGAAATTCTCGAAGATTTACATTACATTACCAAGCTTACTATGAATATTATTGGGGTATTTTTTATATTTAGACCTACTTCAATGTAATCCTAAATGCAGGCCTGTGTAGCTGATTTGTTTAGGCTTTACCCATTCTCTTCCTTTATCTTATAAGTAGGTCAATAGCCTCCCTTCATCCCTTCCTCTCTCTGTCTGTCTGTCTGTCTGTCTGTCTGTCTCTCTCTCTCTCTCTCTCTCTCTCTCTCGGTAGACGCTGAAATTCCCGAGGCTCATTCTTCTAGCCTGGCGCGAACGTAGCCCGCGTGTGCTGCTGCGGTGGAATGCACATGTGCATTTGTGCATTTGTGCATTGCGATATGGCTGCTTGCTCATAGAGTCGACGGTGTAGCTGTGGACAGCTCCAGCCTAATAGTTAGGTGCGACGAAAATATCTTCGCGGTAAATTATTGTGCATGCCTCATCCAGGACCGTGTCTTAATGTTCATTTTTTTATGTGTCGTGATTTGTTTCTTATATAGTATATACGCTTGTAAGCCACAGTGCGTTTTTTGCAGCTGGTACATTATACTTACTTGTTATTACTAAGCTTTATTATTACTTCTGTGTATAATTTTACATTTCTGACCTGTAACTTGGTGCGGTTTGTCACCATGATTGTCTTTGACATTAAACGAATATACACGATTGTCCTGCACCGTCACCTACAACTTTTTTTATTAATTCGAATTAACCCAAACTTTCTTAAAATAGAAATTCTACGGATGTTGATGTACGGTGGCACAAAATCTATATTAAAATTAGGTGATTGTCGCTGAAATCGTAGCCGTAGTCAAGAGATTTTTGTAGCGCCCAAAAGGCGAAGTTGCGAGGACACAAGCATTAAACCAACAAATATATTGGACAAGCAGGTTACAAGATCAAATTTGTTCCAGGTTTCTGGATCAGGCATACAGACAGACAGACAGACAGAATGACAGACAGACAGACAGACAGACAGACAGATTATAGACAGACAGACAAGCAGATAGGCAAACAGACAGACAGACAGACATACAGAGAGACAGTCTCAGACAGACAGATTATAGACAGACATGCACACAGGCAGACAAGCAGACAGTGAGATAGTTCCGTCAGATGTTTTTTAAATTGGAACGGCGAGAGTGGTGGGTTCATAATCAGGGTTTGTGATATGATCGAATTTCAAAGTCCTTATCTCTAACAAATATTTCGGTACCAGTATAATGTCAAGCACGAGATAACAATCTGTTGACCCAGAGCATTAAGCTGCATTAAGCATGTTTGACTAATCGTGTTGTTAACAGAGAAATAATCGCCAGCATACAGTCAGAGATAAAAAAAATTCGTGGACTTATTTTCTTATGTGGAATTCTCTCTTTGAGCACCCTTCTCAATTAACAGTATTTGAGCGGCAATAATCGCAGCCGCCTTTATTAGCGCATGCAAGGAGTGTGGGTGTCTCTCGTTTATCCACTTGGGGTTAACGTTAAATGCACGAGCAAGGGCGCACTCGTAATACGATACTGGTACACCGTATACTGTTTACGCTATTAGCCTAATGCTGGCTTGGAAACGCCAGCTCTAACATAGGTGATGCACAACATTAGAGTCTACAATCTATGGATGGTCGCACGTTCTATGTTAGACACTGAGTAAACTGTCTTCTTGAGTAGGTTTGTTTTGATTGCCAAGTAGGCTTACTACTGTGTATAGGCCTACCACAGATGATCAGCGTAAGTAGACTGGGTCTGTGAAACGCTCCATGATTTTTTCGTGCACTTAAATTCATGCTACAGTGGTAGAAATACTCTGGTATGTTGGTCTTTTAGATATTTTACTTACACGTAGGTGATAGCGAATCTGCAAGATTTCTAGTGTCATTAATGAGATGATCACAACAATATTGTGCAATTACAATAAGATTGTAGTAGTGTAATAATGGATTTATATAGCGCATATCCATAGAGACTCTTCTTCCACAGATATATTATGAATTAATTCTAGCTACAGACTGAGAACAATTCGTTATGCGGAAGTGAGTTGGAATGCCTTAACCTCGTCTTAATTCAACGACCCCACGACGCGTCATGGCCTATGAGGAGATCTATTTACCTTAGTCACTAGGCGATGTTTTAAGTTAGGCCTCTAGCTATCCCGGATGCAGCTGGTATCAGGCCATGTGAGACTCTTGTCCTTGACTCGCAGTAAAATACATTATGCAAACTGTAGCAAAACACTTATAAAGCCACAGGTGCAGGTTTATGCGGCACGTGATAATATGATCCAAATTAATTATCTTGTAATTAATGCATAGTCACTCAAAGTGATGTAGCAGTGTTGGTTATTATAGGAGTCACATATTTCTAGATAGAAATGCCTGTCTTGTCGCGGATTCGAACCTCTAAACTCTAGGTTTACATTCTAGTGAGTTGACCATTAGAAAATTGCTCCGACCTATATTGTTTTGCTAAAGTAGACAGGGTCTAGTCGTGATGGCTATAATGTTGGTTTTGCTTTTGACTATAGGTGCCTGAGTAGAGAATGTCTTCGGAAGCAGAGAGGGATGTCTCGGAGGCTTTGGACGTCATAACGGAGTGTCCTATATGCTGTAAGTTGATGAGAGAAGCCGCCAGTCTACCATGTCTTCATAGCTTCTGCATCAAATGCATTGGCAACAAGATAACCAACTCAAAAGTCACCTGTCCCACCTGCGAAAAGACGCATCCAGCGACGGATATCCGGCGCGACCACTTCATCCAGGACATCATAGACGAGGGTCTTTCGTCGAACAGCATCGGCGGAAGTGGTAAGACCACTTGCGACTTCTGCCCCGACGACGACAACGATGGCTTGGAGTCGAGGACTGGATCGAATGGGACGGTGTTCGAAGTGAGGCCAAGGAGCGCGGCGACGCTGCACTGTCTCGACTGTCGTAAGAACCTCTGCGTTGACTGCGCCCGTGGACACAGGCGGCATTGTCAGAGTCATGTCATTGTTGACATCGACGATGTTCTCGTTCGACGACGAAGTATCGCGAGATCTGTGGCGAGATGTGACGAACATCCGGATGAGAGTCTGAAGATCTTCTGCTTCGACTGTCGAAAGGTCGTCTGTGTTCTGTGCTACGCGGAGAACCACAACACTCACCAGTGCAAGGACGTTGCGAAAACCGCCAACGACTTCCAGCGCCAGCTGAGAGAGATGGGGACCTGGATGGATGTGTGCAAAACGGGGATGTCCTCAGCGCTGTCTGACCTCGAGAAGGAGTGGCGTCAGTTCGAGGACAGTCTGAGGAACACGAGGTCGAAGATTCGCGAGAAGGGCGACCAGATGAAGCGTATCATCGATGGTCACATGATGCGTTTGACGCAGGAGTTGCAGGTCTTGAATCAAGGAAAGTGGAACGAGTTCGAGGCGGAGAAGAAGGCTTTCAACGTCCTTCTGTCCGACGTCGATCACTTGACGAAGTACAATCTGGTTCTGACGGAGAACGGAAGTCCCTACCACATCGCTGAGTCGTTCTATCGGTTGCAGGCGAAGGCGACGGAGCTGAGGGTCACCCGACCGGAGATGGACGGAGTGGCCGGTCAACGCGTGCAAATGATATTCGCGAATCCTGATCCACTGCGGCGAGTTGAAGGAGAAACGGAAGTGGTGCTTGGCAGAGTGTCGATGTTCAACATCTCTGATACCATCGAAGGTGAACATAGCAATTCGCAATACAATAGAGCACCATGTCGAATTATTGCCTAGATCTGGATTAGGGAACTTGGTAGCCAATTATTGTTTTTAGCGCTCGCCTTGTAAATTACCTATTAGTCTCTGTAATGAGCTTCTTTGTCTTTCTTTGCCCCTTTTCCGCAAGCGTTTGAAAACCATTCTCTTTGATTGTGGTTTGGTGTCAGGTCGGGAGCGCCTCTGAGGAGTTCTCTTTTAAAGGGACGCTTTATAAATGTACGATTACAATTACAATTACAAATTGGAGAGTATTGTATTTTATTGCATTGTTTCTGGGCATTTATAAAGCGCCTCCCGCAATAAAGACTACTCAGAGACGATCCCAGCGAGCATGAACCCTCCGAGGACAGGACAGTGTTCAACAACGGACCTAGTTGGATAAAATCACCCACCAAAATCTTACCCTGTATTTTTCCAGCTGATCTGTTGCTCTCATAGCCATAGGAAGTAGCACTTGGGACAATTATACTGAACATGGCCTATGATAGCAATAATAGGCCTAATAATACTATTGTTAAGGGTAATAATTGCAGTTCATAAATCACTATCAATCATTTTCTAACGCCAGACAAGTAAGTAGGTCGGCGATGAGTGCAAATAAGTGATCTTTGCAATTTTTTCCCATTTGCGTTGGTTTATCAATGTTTGTATTGATAATTATAATTATGGTGAATCGAGTGTCTTAATCTTAATATTTCAGAGAGCGATTTAGAATCATCATCATCAGCTTCCGAAGTATCAAGCAGAAGTTTGCCAGCTTTGGATTTGTCCAGCGTCAAAAGCGCCCGAAGCGTCAACGGGGAAGAAGCCCCCACTCCGAAACTCATAGGGACCGTTGAAGCTGACGGCAGAGGGGTGGTGGGTGTGACGATCCTGAACAACAAACTCTACATCGCATGCGCATGGACAAACACAGTCTTCGTGCACGCGGCTGAGCACCCCTTCTCAAGAAATGAATCGGTCCTGGTCAAGGACATGAAGTGTCCAAACGATATGGTATCCTGTCCGGAGAGCGACTGCGTCTACATCACTGACTCAGAGCACGGATGCGTCTGGCGGATCAACGATGCGGGTCAGTCAGACCGATGGGTGGGCAAAGCGGGTCAACCGTGGACGATATCCGCCCGTCGCGGGCGCGTTCTTCTGCCCTCAGACGGTAAACCACCGCAGCTTAACATCTACGGCCCGGGCGGTGGGATCTTGTCACGTGTTCGTCTTCCAACGGCCATTGATTCTGTTCAGCATGCGGTTGAGTTGAGGAACGGTAATTTCATCGTTAGTCACGGCCGTAACTCTGGTCGCTCAAGTCGGATATGCGAGGTATCGAAAACAGGGCACATCGTTCGAAGCTTTGACGGTATGGAGCCAAAGGGAGGAGGCACGTCTCGTTCAGCGTTGGTCAAATGGCCGAAACATCTTGCGATAGGTGACAATGAGGAGACGATACTTGTTGCCGAGTTCTCCAATCACTACGTACTGCGTCTGAGTCGATCCCTGCAGCTCGACAGGATCCTTCTGTCGTGGGATGACGATCGCATTGATGCCCCGACAAGACTCTGCTGGGTACCGGGGACTGGGCGAGTCCTCCTTGCAGAACCTGCTTCTGTTAAGATCTACGAAGTACCTGATCTGCGTTCTTATAAGTCGCCCGGTGGATCGCTGACTAAGAAATTTGATCTTTTTGACGCTTCGAAGAAATAGGATCAACAATGTCGACCTATTATTATATTATCTGTGTTAACTCAACCCTCTATTCGCTATCGGTCGGCAGACCTACAAGAGTTGACTTTTATTGGATTTTTTATGGTTATGTTTATGTCTCAGCAGAATCTTCCTTTGACCACGTTTCTATTGTGGCGTGTGAAAAGACGTTACCTGGTTATCGTACTGAGTTCTAACATAAGTTACTTTAAGAATAAGGTTAATTAATTTGCAACGTCTTGCCTATGCGCTGTAACCAATTCGAATAGATGTCCTGCATAGATTTCCATAACAGCGGTGAACAATGAATATTGCTATTCAATTCAAGCAGGACAGTCTTTATGCTCTCAAGATTAACTCACTATTCTATAACTGAATTACTATAGTGAAACTGCATACAGTGAATAGACCTATTTTCTATTATCGCTTCACACTCATTTACTGAGGCTCCATTGCTTGATACCGTATCTGTATTGAATAATGACTGCCTAAAAGAGTTATAGCCTACTTAGCAAATTTGCAAGAGGACTCTGATCTGATTGGCATTATTAGAGCTATGAAAATGACGAATGATTGCGGTTGAGATAGAGGTTTCTGATGACTGAGAATTCAGACAGCTTTCCCAGAAGCTGTAGGCCCTAAAACCTAATGTTTTGTCTAATGTTTTGAACATCTACTGGATAGGATTATTGACTTATAGGTCATCAGCTGTAAGACGTGATCGCTGCTTAATCTGTTAATTTAGTGGACCGTATAATCGGCTAAGGATTGAGACCGTCTCTATAGTCTTATCTTTGAAGTCTTCCATAACCAAACAGACAGTGATTGTTAAAGTCGTTTTGAAAGATAAAATCTGATGCATGGACGACAATCTCTGATCGAATGCCTTCAATTGAAGTTCTGCGCTGTTTCAACATCTAAATACGACATTGTTTAATTAATGCCTGTGTGTGTGTATACTATGTATGTGTGTATGTATACTATGTATGTGTGTATGTAATACTGTACACTGTATAGTCTACTATGTATGTGTGCATGTATACTACATGTATGTATGTGTGTATGCATACTATGTATGTGTGAATGTAATATTGCATAGTCTACTATATGTATGTGTGCATGTATACTATACGTATGTGTGTATGTATACTTTGTAGGCGTTTAGATTTCTGTCTAAACTAGTTCAGGACTGACATAAATATAGCCTATGAAATGCATATATCTAGTGCACGTACCCTCTATTTGCCTGCAAACATTCTGTACATTTAAGCGCGTTTTTGTAGTAGTGTGTACCTACAGATACAAATAAACTATACGTGTAGTCATATATAGGCTGCGTGTAGGCCCTATACATCGTTGTATATGCTTATGTACTTTGTATGACCTTTTTTCATCGGATCATTTTTGAGAAGTTTTCGCCCGAAGACCATCATTACGGCGTAAAACGGTCAAATTTCATGATTTTTATTCATAAATATTTCGATTTATTCCTGTTTTATGCTTGCCATTTCATTTCTGCGAATGTTTACTTTGGCCTTTGTGAGGTGAGTATACGTTTCATACCAGCGAGTGCACTCGTTTTCAGAGGTGAGTAGCTATACACGGTGTCATTTTTCCCTGAGGTGAGTGAGTACACGCTGAATACCCGCGTAGGCCTATATATATACGCCGTATATCCTAGAGTACAACCCTGTGTATGCATGCATGCTTTGTGTGTTCGTCTATTTTTGTATGTACCTGTATAGGTTACTTGTATTAAAGCGAACCGTTGCACATATTTTTATAGAGCTTGAAAACCTTTTAGGCTGGTGCACACGCAAGACAAAGCCAAAACCACACGACCTTTCTCCTATCTATTATCCGGCATTATTTTGATTAGCGATCTTTCTGCGGTTTATCCTGTTTTCTCCCGACATTTTACATGCTTTGCTCGGCTTATTTCCAATCTTGCTTTGTAATGTGTTGTAGGATTTCCTTTATCTGACTTTTACTTCGCATAGTGAAGCATTAAGAGTTCCGTGCACACTGCTTCTTATGATTTTGTGTCAAAGTGGATCGATCGCATGATCATTTCAGATAGGCATAATCTTTGAGTACTGCGGTATCAATTACCAAAATTGCCTCTATTTCAATCTGCATGTATACTTGTGCTTAGGTAAGAATTTTTACTGCTTATTTTTCCTGAAATCTTAATAATTAATTCAGTTGAAAGTGCTATTTATTGTAACATCGCGAGGCACAAATAGGCCTACATACGAAACCATAAAAAGTTTGACGCTGATGCCAGTATTCCGCAGGTCGGCTAGATGGGACAAGACCCGCAGTAAATTGAATTGCCCTGTAACGAAAAACGCATTGCAGGCGACTCTTGTCATAGCAGATGAAGTAGTAATATAAGTTTTTATGTAGACCTACACAATATACATTCGTAAAGAAAACTACAGTGCAATAGTTTTATAAAACGCAGAATGCATTGAACATTTGATAGGCGAAATGTTTCAAAGCAATTCAAGTCTTACTGACAGATTTTTCAAGTCAGATCAACGACTAGCCTATTTCGTGATTTTGTCTAGTCGTCTACAGTCTACACATTGCACTGAAAGTTGTCTAACCTTCAAGCGAGTCATTTTGAATCGATCTTTTAGGAGTTTCAGCAAAAACAGTAGGCCTTCCTTGATGGCGGGAACACTAGCTTGGGTCGGGAGCGCTACTGAATTTGTGAGCGGCGCTTTATAAATTTTCAATTACAATTACAATTGATGAAACTATAAGAATTGACCAATGACTACTAATAACAATTATTTAATTATAGAGATACCTTTCTGCATGAATACTACACGCTTATTGTTATGTTATTAATTTGTCAACACTTTCCAACCTTAACGCACGTGTCGCATATACATGTAGGGCTGTAGGCCTAAGTCAAACAGGCCAAAGCTGTCTTCGTCCAATATGTCATACGGCCTGAACGCTATTAGAATTGCACATCAATGAAGCATAATGTCGAACAGTTCAACAGAGAGTTACATTTAGAACACCGAGAAACATTACAGTAGGTGAGTTGGATAAGTCAGTAAATATTAAGAGGTCGCATATAGAGTAGGTCTAACATAATTATTCTGTAGGCACAAAATCATGCCTACATGCAGTCGAAAAATGTTGAACTGACATTACATTCGCTAACCCAACTGTATACTAGTCAACATTGCTTCACATAGGCCCTAAGAAATCTTCTCATTTAAGTTCATCCATTAAATCATCATACCCTGTGTTTTTTATATTTCTCTTGCATTACCTACTAACTTGCCTTCTCTGTTTCCCTACCGTGACCTAAATAGATTACAGCTAAAGCTAGCCTATAATATTATGCAATGTGCATAATGCACAAACAAAGATGCTTGAAACTGCCTTCCTTCAAATTTCAGAACGTGCACACGATCCTATATACCGATTCCTACGACAGCTCCGCATAGTTCTGAGCAATTGTACACGAATGCTCTGCCCAAGACCCCTATGTAATAAGCACGTATACGTTGTAAACGTCTTGGGTAGATGTAAAACGTATAATCGCGTTTTGATCCCACGAATACTAAGCCATTCCATCACCATGCGGTTCTCGAAGTATCTCCAATTTGCTTTTACTTCGATAACTTAAACCATGGCCTATCCGACCTCACATTACCTTTGTTTTGACTCTGTCTTGCTTTACTGTCCCTTTCATCTTATGGCCTACCTTAGCTCAGCTTACCTCAAACCAATGTTAAAAATAACAATAATAATATTATGAACAATAAAAATTAGTTGCGTGGATGAAGACAATTAAGTTACTCTACACAAAAGATTTATTTTAGAAATGAAAAAGAACATTTGTTCTGTCAACTCTTTTCTATAATAGTGTTCATTCACATCGTGACTGTAGAGTATCGCGAGGACTAGTTTTTCTTTCGTCGCCTTGAGCGCAGTAGGTCTAACTGAAAGAGACGAGGCCATTATTTACACTTCAAAGAGTTTTCAATCGGTAAAGTTCACGGTCAAACACATAATTTGAAATTTAAGAAAACACTGACAACAATTAGAATTAGTAAAATTTAACGAGAACATGTATACACTCATTAGTTCGACGTCATTGTTTCAATACGAAAGGCCACAATGACGTCAACCCATGCAAGAACAAACAATTGCGGTCAACACTCAGGATTAACAGCACATCTAAGGCCAACGTATCGGGGAACACGACACGACACAGGATCAAAGACCACACGTTAAGGCAAACTATTTGAAGGCAATAATATTTCGCCATCTCTCTACCAAGCCCTGACTCACGATAAGATTCACAAACATTCAAAAACACAAGTAGGCCTATACCTCGTCTGCTCATAATCATATCAATGTGTTATGTCTCTGCTCAGGTGAATATCTAAAAATACATTGGAAAATGGAATGCTGATCATATTTTTATTATTGTCAATGCACAGTCTTTGCTCGTAAACGCATGATGAAAAGGATTGACACGTCAAGTTGTGTAGTCATTGTGCAAGTTCCCCAGAAAAACCACTGCTATCACCCAACTGTCCCGGCTTATGTGCACCAAAGTTCCTCTGGAGACAAAGGAATTATATCAACCCTCTATCCTTGTTTATGCGTTCTAAAGTTCTCCAGAAAAAGGATGGTATCACCCCACTGCCCTTGCTTGTGGGTACCAAATTTCCCATGGAGAAAAAGGAATGATATCAACCCCACTATTCCTTGTTTATGCGTACTAAAGTTCCCCAAGGAAAGGATGGTATCACCCCAATGTATCTGCTTGCGTATAGTACTACCAAATTTCCACAGACAAAGGAATGATATATATCACTCCACTTTCCTTGCTTGCGAGTACCCAAATTCTACAGAAATGGATAATATGGATGGCATATCACCCCCACTGTCCCTGCTGATGAACAGCATACCCATCTTCCCCATTCAAAGGAATTTTACCACATGGAGAGAGATCCCTCGGGACTCATATCTCAAAGAGATTGATGCAAGACTTCGACGTCCGTCTCTGACCAGTGAACAGCTTCGCGAGGACTTTCTCCCTGGCCGCCAGAAGGCAGCAGGTGTCCGAGTTCTGTCTGTGGTCGAGTGACTCATTCCTCTCCAACGGCGTCCAACGCTTCGCTGTTCTCAGCGGTGAGCAGGTGGCGCCTCTAGCGAGCGCCTGTTGCTGTCGTCTTTGACGGGAAACAAGGCGGACCTGATGGAGGACACCAACGAATAGGTCGTCTATTTGGTGATCGATTGCAGCTGACACTTCTATGTATTTGCAGTCGTAAGTCTTGGCCGTTGACTTTCCCTCTGAAAGTATAGAATGCACAAGTCGACCACACGCTCTTTACGGCTGAAAAAAAACTGTGATGGACTGTAATTGTTGTGTTCGTTTCATTTCGAGAATTTATATAGCGCCTCGTTAAGAAAGCTATACTCAGAAGCGAAATGCAAAATATTCGCATTGTATTCAAACATTTATAATATAGCTTTAGTGTGAAATACGAAACAATATTATTGCTAATGTCGACATTGAAATAATTATTTATTAAGAGAATCTTTGTAAAATTGGGAAAGGCCTTATCAAACAATTGAGATTAGATTATGATTATTATCCATTTATTTTGTCCCACCAAAAAACTAAAACGTGTGATCGGGTCATTCAGGTATCTGGCCCAAACTCCTGGAACAGTTTTGAGCGCCTGTTCAAGAACCAAAATCCTTATTATCGTAGAAACAGGCAAGAACTGACCTTGCTATTGAGCTCATAACATTTACAGCTGTCGACTTTGATAGCAGGCGCGTAAAGCATCTTAGAAGTAGCCTGCTATTGACGATTATGATCATAATTATATACTTACTAGCTGGGGTACCCGGCGTTGCCCGGGAAATTTAGGATTCGATCCGCTCCGGCCACAACCCCACCACACAACACCCCACCACACTGCGACCTCTATACCAGTACGCCACCGGAGAAATTTGGGTTTTACGAAAATTTCCACCCCACCCCACCCCACCCCCTCCACCCCAACCCCCTCCCACCCCACCACCCCCACTCCACCCCACCCTACCTCCCACTCCATCTCCCTCCACCCCACCCCTCCACCCCACCTCAACCCCACTCCATCACTCCACCCCACCCCAACCCCCACCCCATCCCCAACCCCACCCCTCGACCCCTACGCCACCCCACCCCACCCCACCACCTCCACCTCCACCCCTCACCTCCATCCCACCCCTCCACTCCACTTTAGACACCTCTAAAACGGTTAATTATACGTGGCAAGCGAATGAAAATTTTTAGCGAAAATCAGTGTTTTTGACCCCCCGCACCCTGGCCCCCCTGGTGGTGGAGATTTGCCAACCACTGATCCGGGGGGTTCTGATGGACCTCTATCTAGGAAAAATAAATAAAAAAAATAGCTGCGTTTTTTAAAAAAAATTTGGGGGGTTTCGCACCCCACCCTGGCCCCCATGGTGGTAGAGAATCGCCAACCCCTCGCCTTTGCGTCTCGTGCCGAGACCTACGCAGTAGTGAAGGTTTGGAGTGAAAAGCTCAAAAACTGTGAGCGTGCATTCTGGACAAAGTCACATACAAACATACATACATACAAACATACATACATAGTCACATCCTTCCTTATAGATATAGATGGTCGTAAATACAATAACGAAAATTATAATTAACAGAAAGCAGAAAATAATTTTTCCATCGTGACCTTGTTCAGAGATGACCCTGGTTCGCACGAGGTCAACCTTGTTGGCGACGAGTATGATGGCCACCTGGTGACCAGTTTCATCGTTACGCAGCTC